>JAJKFI010000065.1:6390036-6432379 GCA_029204185.1 Lerista edwardsae
ATTTTAATTTACTATGGCTTTGGCAGCTAAAATGTGCAAGTTATTACAAGCAGTAAAGTTCGAAGCACGCAGCTCCATTTTGTATTGTAACCTTAGTCTACAAAGATGAAAAATCAAAACCCTGATGACTTTGTCTTTCAACAGATTAGACATATTGTGGGAAAGTACACAGACAACTTGGTTCGAGCCTGATGGGGTAATCCATGTCTCACTGAAATCAACAGTAAAACTCCCATTAACGTTAATGATTCTAGATTGCACCCTGAAGCTGTCGTTTTGAGAAGAGATTCAGAAGGGCATTTGTGAGATCATATTTTGCTCTGAATGGTCTTGTACAACCTTCAATAGAAGTAATGAGCAAACATTAAAAGAAAGAGAATGTTTTCCCAGCAAAACTGTGACAATACTCGTAATACGAATGCAAGGCAGGGATAGAACAAAATCCAAAAAAATCTTCTGGTTTGAAATGAAATAAAAAGCAAGGAGAGCCAAACAGATATAAAACGATAAGAGGCATACACATATACAGTTATATTCTGTTGCAGACAACTGCCGACCCAATCCTCCCCCCGCACAATGATGTTGTGGAGCTGCGCAAGCTATGCTGCATCCTGCGGGGGATTTTTGGCTTCAGGTGGTTTCTTTAGGGCAAGCAACATGCGTCAGCCCAGGGTGCAGTTTGGATTGCACCCTGAAATAGGTTAAAGATCACTGAAAGAGAGCACCACTAGGTAAAGCGGGGAGGTGTACCCCTTCAGGTACCAGGAAATTGTGTCCCAGCCCTGCTCAGGTTCTTAGCAATTGTGCTAAAATAGCTTTCGCTAGTGCCAGGCTTTATAGTAACTTTTTTGCTCTCTCTAATAAGAATATTTGGTTACAATGGACAGTGCTGGGAGGGCATACAGGGGCGGGGAGGGGGCAGAGACAGCGGTGGGAGGATAGGGTCCCTGGAAGGGGGAGGATCAACTGTGGATCCCCAGTCTCATACTGGATTGATTGATTGATTGATTAGGGTCATGGCATGAAAAAGGATGAAGACCATTGCCTTAGGGGATGGAGATTTTTGTCCCTTTGCCCTGGCATAAGCCCCAGTAGCCGCAATGAGTCAACTTGAACCCACAACAGCAATATTGCTGCCGCAAGCGGACATCCACTAAAATTGAGTGTTGGGAGAGGAGAACAGATAAAAGGAAATACTTTTTTACTCAGCGGGTAATTAATCTGTGGAACTCCTTGCCACAGGAGGTGGTGATGGCATCTGGCCTAGATGCCTTTAAGAGGGGACTGGACAGATTTCTGGAGGAAAAGTCCATCACAGGCTACAGGCCATGATGGTTAGTGCAACCTCCTTACTTTAGAGGTAGGATACCTCGGAGTGCTGGATGTAGGGGAGTGGCAATGAGATGCACATATCTAGTTGTGTATTCCCTGAGGCATCTGGTGGGCCACTGTGAGATGCAGGAAGCTGGACGAGATGGGCCTTTGTCCTGATCCAGTGGGACTCTTCTTATGTACTTAATTTTGATCTGCTCAGGCAGATCAGGCTTGGGAAGGCCCTCTGGATTCAGCACATAACGGCGCCACTGATCCTGCCCACCTCCTGGGTCCAATGCTTCATAATCTTTTACTTCTGTCCCCGCAATACGCCTTCATTTCTGCAGAACAAAAATCAGCCTTAGCCCTGGTGTACCTTGCAGGTTAGTTCACACACATATGCATTCATCCTTTGTTTACTGAAGCATCAGTAATGACTTGCATGCCATTACTTGTTTGACTCGTGTGAAAGTGAAACTAAAGATTAATTACAAGTTTCATATCAGCCAATGAAACCTCAAATATGCTTTCCAATTGGCCCAGAGGGCATATTATCATCTGTGAATGCCCAAGTGATGGCAGATCAGCAATATATGATCTGTACATGCACAAGTGAACTAGCCCTAAATAACACTTCATCCAGGAAGTCAAGAAGGCTGGAAAAGAATGCAAATTCAACAGAAGCTATTTTAAAAACACACTGTAATAACTGAGTTATTCTGACATATTTTAATTAACAGTTCTAGTAAGGAAAGAGGAGCTAGGTATTTATAAGTTATTTTGCTTAAATCTCTACTGAACAAGCAGCTTTCCTGAAGAATCGCTTTACAGTGAGGAGTGGTAGGCCAAGCACCTCAAGATGCTTGCCACATAAGCCATATTCTCAACCACATCTCCTCGGATCAGCTCTCATAAGTAGCCAACAAGCCGAGCCTCAGTGGTATCTTTTCAGGTTATAGGTTGAGAAACAGTATGATGGAAACTAATATTCCTACACAAATGCCTAATCCTATGGGTCCACTGCACCGCCAGAATTTACATTCTGGTGGTGCAGCATGCCTTACGGCAGTCGCAAAACACAACCCACCATTTCGTGCAACCAGACCAGGCACCAGAAGCCTTCAAAACAGTCCCGGTGTTGGGTAAGTCAGGAGAGGGAGGGGGGCAGGCAGAAAGGGGCGGGGCGGGGAAGAATGGGGCTTAGACGAGAGTAGGGAGTGATTGTGTAAAGGCTGAGAAGATGGCGGTAGCAGCAGGAGCTCCACTGATACCCCCTTTCCCAGCCTCTATCCACCTTCCTGGGCCCACTGGGACTTGCGTCAGCATCAGTAAAATCACTGGCACAAGTTCGAGAAGACCCATCGTAGCAGCGGAGGCTTACCCCTGGGCAAGGAAACAAATACAGTTGGACCAAGGTATCTGCGGGGGGTGTGTGTGTCTGTTCCCAGCCCTCCCGACCACCACTGCAGATACAGAAACCTGCGGATAATGGAATCCATGGGTGAAGTCCAATAGGACCTCCAGACGCAACTGGAAGTGCCTTCTGGTCACATTGAGAGGTGTTCTGAGGCCTACTGAAGGTGTTGGAAAGGCACTTCCAGTTTTTGCAAAAAACGGAATTGCATTATTGACACATCTGAAGGGTCTCAGAACACCTTTCCAATACCTCTGGGAAGTGCCTTCTGGTTGTATCCCTGGGGAAGCCTCATGCGAAATAATACGAGTAATAATAATAGGAGTAATAACCCACTCCTAACCAACATGTCATTGTCATGGCATATCATGACTAACATAAATAACCAATTCCTTCTGATGCTTCCCAGTAACGGCTGCTGTCTGATTTTTCACACACAACCTGGTGCCTTGCGGAAGGCAGATGCTCTGCTGGAAGAAATGTGCTTCCACATGCAGAAGATGTTTTGCCGTGCTGTATGTCTGAATATTTGCCTGTTATGCATTGCTCAAGCAAAAGGATTTTTGCCTGCTATGCACAAAACCCAGTGAAATTATGACTTCTCAGCAACACAACACTTACTCTAACCTCATTACATGCTCAGTGTTTTGCATGTACAGTTGCCCACAGGCTGATGTCATGTGGGTAGGGAAGTGTCAAAAAGTAAGTTGTTTAGCAAGCTTAGAGTAATACCATTGAGATTATGCATTTAAAACCAACTTGGGGATTGAGAGATCCTCCAAGGATAGCATGATATAAGGCAGGAACATTACTCTAAAATAATGGATATTTTATTCCTGGAAATATCAAACAAACATTCAAGCAAGAAAAACCATCTCTTTTCAATCCCTGGGAATTTTATCTTGAACAGAAGCACTGGTGTAGCTAAGGAAAGTGTAGCCTGGTGCAGAGAGCAAAATTATGCCCTGGAAGTGATGTCACAATAGGAAGTGACATCACAGTTGTATTTTCATTTTCTTGTGTGTGTTTTTTTGCTTCATTGCATTCTGCATGAAATTCCACATCAAATGGCATATCACAGAGTTTCTCAACCAGTGGTACTTATTAAATTACCCTCCCCCTCTCCCAAACTCTTGTGCCATGCCTGCACATCACTCACCGCACACCAATGTGCCGTGGCACACCAATTCAAAACAGCTGTCTTAGGAAGTGGTGGCAGAACTTAACAATGTGCTGTCAGACTCACACACACCCAATTGCATGGAAGACATTCGCACCAACATTATTTCTGAACAGGGCTGAAGCGAACAGCTCCAGCCTAATGAGCATGGCAGCCACATAGAGACTTGTTTTCAGCACTTCCATCCATGTGGTAGGACCAAAACTGAATGTAGAATTCCTAGAATACTGAACTAAAGGTACAGTCTGGGGGGGTTTGCCTTACCTGAAAAAGCTAAGCAGGATCAGCAGCATTGGATGGGAGATCAAAAGCCAAAGACCAAAGCTGCTGACAGATCTCTGTGGAGGAATGTGAAGGAGTCATCTGGCAAGATAACACCAGAGGCTTGATGTGCCACTGCCTGTGAAAGCTTGGAAGAGCAGAAGGCTGATGAGCCAGGATGACGACTACACTATGAAGGAAAGGTAAAAGGTAAAGGTTTCCCCATGACCGAGTGGGCTAGTCATGACCGACTGTAGGGGGCAGTGCTCATCTCCGTTTCTAAGCCTGTAGAGCCAGCGTTTGTCCAAGGACAAGCTTCCGTGGTCATGTGGCCGGCATGACTATATGCCATAGCGCATGGAACGCCGTTACCTTCCCACAGAAGTGGTCCCTATTTATCTACTAGCATTTTTAGGTGCTTTTGAATTGCTAGGCTGGCAGGAGCTGGGACAAGCAATGGGAGCTCACTCTGTTGTGTGGTCTCGAACTCCCAACCTTCTGGACAGAAAGCCCAGGAGCAGCAGTTTAACCCGCAATGCCACCACATCCATCACCATGAAGGAAAACATCTGGAGAAATGGCAGGATCTATGAGTCTCTTTCTCTTTTCTCTACAGGAGAAAGTCCTCACTTGTGCCTCCCACATCTTTATCTCCACTTGCACAAGGGTGCCAACATCTCCATTGTTTGACATTTCCCCCCTGAAGATTCTTAATTGAAACAAATTAAAAACTAAATTAATTCTAACTGCGAAAGGACCCCAAACTCTTCATTTCTCTTGTTCTTTTACTTCATCCCAATTCCAAAGCCTTTACATAGCCTTCAGGCACGTTGCAAAGTTTATCTTTATCCTGCTTGTGAGACCTGTTGGGCCCTGATCCAGCAAAACATTTAAAGGCATGCTTGAAATTGAACAAAGTGGTTAGGAGGAATTTTGCTGACTCGGATGTTGTCTGTACAATGTAAGAACTGCATGACTACTTCGTGACACTGTTAATAGATACTTATACAGTATCATGAAACCTCCCTGTTTAGATCCAGTCGAGATGTTTGCCTCCAGTGGGTAAGATAGGATTCAGCGTAAATCTTACTAAACACAATGGGATTACTTCTGAGTGAAATAACACCAGTTTCAAATACCTCTACTAATAGTTGTTGTTCAGTCACTAAGTCGTGTCTGACTCTTCACGACCCCATGGACCACAGCATGCCAGGCCTCCCTGTCCTTCACTAGCTTCCAGAGTTGCCCAATTTCATGTTCATCACTTCGGTGACATTATCTAACCATCTCATCCTTTGCCGCCCACTTCTCCTTTTGCCTTCAATCTTTCCCAGCATGAGAGTCTTTTCTAAAGAGTCCTCTCTTCTCATGAGGTGGCCAAAGTATTTGAGCTTCAGCTCAAATTTGTCCTTCAGGGAGCAATCAGGCTTGACTTCCTGTAGGATTAGCGTTCAGTTAATACTGGCAACAATAACAGGGGATGACTGTTTTGGGTGTAGATGTGGGTGTGTTCTGCCCTGCCAGTGAGTTTTCAAGGGCATTGGTTGATCACTAATTAGATGGAAAACAGTAGCGCCAAGTTAGGTGTGCCATGTGGACCAGCGGCCCTCCCAATATTTCTGGGGTGTGGCTGTGCCGCCCCAATATCTGGCTTCCCGCGCCCCCTGCAAACAGTGGCAACGCGAGCATGCGCAGTGGTTGCAACGCAAGGCAACCACTGTGCATGCTTGGGCTCTCGGAGATTGCGTGTCTCGACCACTGCACATGCTCGCAATCCTGAGAGCGCGAGTATGTGCAGTGGTTACCTTGTGGAGAAGGTGCACATGTTCCCCCCGCCACAGATCGGGCAGTTTTGCCCAAGCGGTGGCGGGGAAAACCACGTGCACCCAAACATGGGGATGCCGTGATAACAGGCAGCCCCTTCTGAGCCCGGATTGCGGTGATCGGGGTTAGCTTGCTCGCCATGGTCCAGGCTCGGAAGGGGCTGCTTGTCATCGCAGCACCTCCATGTTGGGTGCTGGGCTGAAGCGCTCTTGTTCGTCGGAGTGATCAGGCCAAAGCGCACCTGTCCGCTCCAACAGGCATGCTCCCGGTCCAGCGCTGATCATGGGGGCATGGCCACATCCGGCGTGGTTATGTCAGGGGGCGTGGCCACTCAGCCCCCCAATTTTCGGGGCAAGTTGGCGCCCCTGATAGAAAATATTGGCTAAGGCAGGCCTTATATTCATTCTTATGCTGTTGTGGATGCATCATTATCTCACATGAAATTCTAAAATTCCAGAGTTCAATTCTAAGTCGGCACAGTTAGGTCAGCAAAGTTTGGCAGGCACATGGGACATGGCAAAGTATGTTTGGGCCACTCTTGGAGTCAGAGAGGCTAGCACACAGACACACACCATCCTCCCTGACTATGAGAGTGGTCCAGATGCGCTTTATTGTGGCCCATGTTATGGCCAAACTTTGCTGGCCCAACTGTGCTAGCCTAACCCCATTTTAGGATTGCACTCTAGGTCTCTTACATGTTTTAAATGCAAGGAACAGGCTTGTATATCCAAATACAATATGTTCCTGTTTTCTCTGTTCTTGAATTAATTAAATTGTACTGTATTGTATTTTGTGTGTGGGGTCTGACAGTGTGCGCGCTTATTAATTTAAGACCATTTAAAAATGCTCATTGCATTCTTGTGTGGCAATCACATGCCTAATCCTAAACATGCTTAGAAGTAAATTCCACTGAGTTCAAGAGGTCTTACTTCCTAGAAAGTATGTTTAGAATTACGAAACTATTGTCTAATGAACCCCAATACATATCCATTGCTGCTTGTATAAAGATTCACTGCACTTTTAACCTCAAAACAACGAAAAATGCCAAAGGAATTGCAGGATTACACAGAATAAAACATAGGCTGAAAAGTGAAATAGTAAACAATAGCTATCTAATCTCCCTGGGCCAGCTGCATTTGCTCTGCTATTAATGTGCTAAAGAGAACACACACACAATCTAATAAATACAAGAGCTGGATGACTAGCCCTCACAATGTACTGCTTTCTGCAGACTTAACTTTCATTTCAATGTTCCAGGGAGCATTTCTTCCTGTACTTTTCCTGTATGTTTCTTCTTATATCTATGGCAGGCAATTTTCCTCCAAAAAACAGAAACAATGGGAAAAGGGCTAGCCTACTAACCCCAGCTCCCCCAGCATGACAATTGGTGGAAGGAGGAGCGTCTATTAACATAGCTCAATGGCAGAATATATGTTTTGTGTGCATCTGGTGCTAGGTTTAATGCCCATCATCCCTAGGTTATGGGTGTCAGGTATAGTAGCATTCCTAGAAGGGGGAAAAACACTAAATGTTGCTGGAGCCTGAGCTCCTGTGTAAAGCGGCCCCTCCCCCTTGCTTTCAGAGCCATTCATGCTCTGAGAGCAAATCCTCTCCAAGTGCAAATGGCTCTGTAGATGAGGGGCCACTGCTCTTTCCCAGCATGGTTGGGAAACACCATCACTTGACACCAGCTGCTAGGAGGAGTAAGGCTGTATGGAAGCCTGCCAAAAGAAGAGCTGACAGATACTTGGAGAGATTAGCCTATTACTCTTTGCCATTTCTAGTTGGGAGGCTCCATACCATTTATTCCCCCCCCCATCAATATATGGCCAGTGATACATATCTCCCTTGGGTAAGAAATAAGGATGGACTAGCCTAGCATTTCCAGATACCTGACATGTAGCATCTGACACGTAGCGTCCACCCCACCCGCCATTAAATGGCTGAAGCAAAGGAAACTTGGAAGGACACCTGGAGTGACTTTTTGCAGGAATGGACTGAAAATTCGTTCCTAGTAAGAGCATGTGCCGATAGGTACCCGGTTTCTTAGTCCTAGACCTATGTTTCTGTTTGCCTGCCTGATGATTATTTTGCACCTGGTGAACCTCAACCATCAAGTAAAAAACTAAACCACAAGCCTAAAGCGTGCTACCTTGCGGGTGCAAGAAAAATGCCTGCCCTGGGAGCTGACAGAGGAACAGATATGTAATATAATTTTTTTTGCATGGAAGAGTGAGGGGTACCGCCAGCTTTTAATCAAGGGGAAAAAACCATCTCAGATAGCAGAGAATTGGAAAACACAGGATTAGGCAGTACTTTGCAATATCTGATCCAGTCCAAGGCAGTTCCTCTTATGCATCACAAGGCTTTTCAATCGTGTGTGTGTGTGTGAGTGTGTGTGTGTGTGTGTGTGTGTGTGTTGGCAAGTACACTTTCAAGGCACGGCTGCCACCTTATGCTTGCTATGCATAGAACTGAGTTACTTCCCACAGTCAACCCTACAGTGAGAGGGAAGCTTCTCTAATCATTGTTGTCTCCTGATCTGTCCTCCACTCTGCATCCTTCTTCCCAAATGCACCTCCCCTGAAAGGCCAGGCTGCCACACATCCACCTCTGGCTGCCTGTGCATCACTGCCCCAATCATCACCACCTCCAGCAATGTCAGATTAGGCAAAGCAATGTCATGCGGTCCACACAGCAGCAAGATCAAGTACCACTTTCCATCCTGTGAACTACCATTAGTGGTACTTGTACCCCTGGATAAAAAGCAGGAAGGAAGTGAAAGTTGAAAATGCCAGCAGCAAATATCTGCGAACAGGGCAGAAACCACTTTGCAGTCCTTGTCAAGCATTTGCATACATTTGATGTTGGGCACACATACTGAACCATTATGCAAGCAAACTGGTTTTTTTCCAAGCTGGCCATAAGGCAGCAAAGGGCTCAGTCAATTTAGGCAAACATTTCTTAAGTGCCCCTTTGTAAGTCCTAATCCTGAGACAGCATCGCTCTCAAGTATTTGCTGCCAGCTGGGTAAACCCAAAGGTATGCAGTGCATTTTTCTTCCTACATGTTCTCACCAGGCTATAAATGTACTTGAAGTGCACTGTGAAAACCAGTCTTAGAAACATTTGGCAAAACCCAGCCAGATTTGAGCCCACGCAGCAGAATATTTGCAAACAGGGGCAGCTGCAGTTCCCTGCCCCAGAGCTTGGCTTTTTAAAAAAACCAACCCTCTGTTTTGTTGGGGGGGGGAGGAGAAGGAGCCAGTGAGTCTGAGTGAGTGGCGGTAGCAGCAGCAGCAAGATTTTCCATCCAGTCCAGTGAGGAAGCCCTGCCCCCTAGACGTCCCCACTTCCAGGGATATTTCCTCTGGACTGACCCACAGTTACCGACAAAGAGGGAAACAGCAAAGGCAGTGTTGCCCTTTCGGGGCGTTCCTTTGAGGAGGCTATGTTCAGCCTATGTGAAACTTGCGCTTCCTACCACCACCATCAGCTGCTCTCACTGTGAAGTGACACACTGGCAGAATTGGTACTGTTGAAAGGGCAGCCTGCATGATAATTGGGCTCTTCTAATGCTGCCCTTTCAGCAGCACCACTTCTGCTGGGAGGGAGAGATGGAATGAGGCCTCAGAAGACAAGGAACAGTACAGGGGAAGAGGCAGACAAAGAGTGGGGGAGAAAGGCGAAACTGGCAAGGTTCTAGGAGAGACCAATTATCCCGTGGGCTGCACTTTCAGCAGCACCACATCTGCTGAGGTGTCATTTTGCAGAGCACCTCTCAGCTGCTGAGCTGCGAAGCGGTACCCTGGCAGTAGCAGTGCTGCTGAAAGGGTGGCGCACATGATCCCTGGGCTCTCCCATGTTTTGAAAAGATGATTGAGATTTAATTTGCATATTTTCTCTTTGGTCAATTGCAGCTAGTGAGTTCCTAAATGAAAAAAATGCTTAATGCGTCTGACATCAGTTCCTGCTTAATGATACCACTTCTGGCCCTTAGCAGATTCTTAGGCATACAGCCACTGACAGTCATTGCACCGACTGCATAAGCTACCATTTTCTTACAATCTGCTTCGCCAAATTTAGCTGGCGTTGCTCAGAGCCATGTGGTCTCCTTAATGATACATCCAACCTTAAGTGCAAGCAATTGCACTTTCCCCACAACAATACTTCCCCCCCTTGCAACTGTTTAATTGCCTTCCTGAAGGCTCCTTCCTGAAGGCCTTACTTCAGAGGAACTGGGCTGTCATGACAAAGGAAAAACAAAAACCCTCTGGGTCTGATCTCTGCAGGTATAAACCAGCTCAAAGCACAGGAGCTCTGCCACTATGCATCAGTGGAGACTGAAAATTTACATTTGTGCAGCAGCTCCCTTTTGTCCACTTCTTTCCACTTATACTTAATAACAATTCGGTTTGCAGAAGTGATTTCCATGTGAATGCATCCCTCAGCTTTATCTGAATAGACGACTCTGTTTAACCAGTCGCTTCTCCAAGGGCTCAAACTGTCACAGACATTACGCATACTCTTCAGTCTGAAATGAGACAAGAGCTTTTTTTTCCACCCACAACAATAGCTTAGATCAGTCTGAACGAGTGCTTTAGCCTGCTTACAAGGAGGCAGAGGCAATATCAAATAACGCACTGAGCAGCCCATCAATAACCCCATTCATACTTTATAATCCTCAAACTTACTTCACGGTTCATTTGTTCACATCACTGTTTAGTTCTAGGGCTGCTACAGTCAGGTGCTATATACAGGGATCCTGACAAAAACTGTTTGGAAGTTTCGACGCACACATAGAGAGAAACAGCCCAAACCTGGTATCCAAAAAAGCACCCAAAGCACCTCATTATCATTGGGAGCAGCCTGTTTTCTTAAGCAGCCCCACGCAGATTTGAATTCGCAGCTCCAGCCCAGCACATTTTGGCAAACCTGTTCTAACACCAAGAGAAACACCAGCAGGAAACATGACCCTGCTTTCAGATGTCTGGACACTCTTTATAATGATAACCCTCCTGCAGACTGCTGCTGCTCAGCATCCTGACATCCTTCAGATCAGCAAGTCCACTTCCAAATTAAAAAGAAACATGTCATTATATGAAGTACCTCTTAACAAGGGGTTGCGCCAGGGAGTTTTTTCCCCCCCTAGTCACATGGAAAGATGGTTAGTTACTGCTACGCATTTTGGCTTCCCAGCAATATTCATAACGTAAGCATCATTCACACAATAGAATGTTTTTTTACTATTACATCTCTAGCCAGATTGTCAGCTAGGGATTGTTTTCTGTCGGCAGGAAAAGCTATTTAACAGAAGAACTGGCAAAATGCTATTTGTAGCATGTTAGAAATCACCGGCTAGTGATAAGTGATGTTTCAGGCTTAGGACTTCACGAAGGGAGCAATCCTAACCTGGATTATCTGGCACAAAGACCATGGTAAAGCACGTTTGGACCACTCTTGGAGTCAGGGAGGATGGTGCACGTCTGCGTGCTGGCTTCTCTGAGAGTGGTCCAAATGCACTTTACAGTAGCCCTTTGCTGAGCTAATTGTGCCAGCCTAATGCCAAATTAGGATTGCACTCTCAGTAGTATGAGAGTAAGATTGTAAGATTTGTAAAATTCTGCGATCCAGGAGCTAAATAGTTAGTGGGCAATCTTTCCTCTCAGAACACCCTGTATAAATGCTATTATAATGTTTGTCAGTCTTGATGTAACCCCCTCTCAGACTGAGGGCGCAATCCTAATTTGTAGTTAGGTTGGCACCGTTAGGCCAGCAAAGTTTGGCTGGCACAAGGGACACCATAAAGTATGTTTGGACCACTCTCAGAGTGCAATCCTACCCAGCGCCGGAATGGCAAAGCCGGCTGGCCAGCATCATATCCAACGCTGGGTGGGGGGAGCATGTGCTCCCTTACCATAGGGGAGGCTCCAGCCTCCCCTATGCGCTCCTCGGATCCAGGGGCGAATCTATTTGAAAGGGCGCCCATGGCGCCCAATGAAAATGCGCCCCTAGGGGCATGCAACGTTATGACGTCACATCGTGACATCATGACATAGCGCCCCACCCCTTCTAAGAGGCGCGTTCTGTTCGCTGCCGCCGGCCCTTTAAGGCCAGCGGCAGCGAACAGAACATGGCGGGGGCACCGTGTTCTGTTCGCTGCCGTTGGCCTTAAAGGGCAGGTGGCAGCGAACAGAATGCGGCGCCACGGCCGCGTTCTTTCTGTTCGCTCGTGCCGGCCTTAAAGGGCCGGCAGGAGCAAACAGAACATGGCGCCGCCCAGCGCCCCGCTCCCCTTGAGAAGCAGGAGGGGGCGCCGGGTGGCAGCGCGTTCTCCTCGCTTCGGCTGGCTCTTTAAGTCCAGCCGGAGCGAGGAGAATGCGGCGCAGGGAGAGGGAGGGCCGTGGGCGCCATTTTGGGGGGCAGGCGCCATGCGAACAGCGCCCCCTGCAAGATGGCGCCCATGGCTTGTGCCACCCCCTGCCACCCCCTAGTTACGCCCCTGCTCGGATCTGCGCCTGCTAAAGAACGGGCACAGATCTGAGGAGACCCCACGGCCCAATTCGGGGCAGCACGGCCTCGTGGATGAGCTTAGGAAGTGGCCATATGGCCACCTCCCAAGCCCGCCCATGTCCCACCCATGTCCCGCCCACATTCTCCCTCCCTCCCACCAATCCCCATGCCATCCCATCATGGCACCTCCCTCGCGCCGGCCGGCTTCAACCGATACTAAGGAGGTGCTGCACGGGCACAACAGGACCAGCGCTGACAGCAGGTCCTGTTGCTATGGCGCCAATGCAGGGGTGCCAATTGGCACCTCCGCGTCACTGCTAAGCACGCAGCGTTGGCGCAAACCCGTTGCGCTGACACTGCGCGATCCTTAGGATTGTGCTGCCCGAGTCAGAGAGGCCAGCACACAGACATGCACCACCCTCCCTGACTCTGAGAGTGGTCCAAACTCATTTTACGGTGGCCCTGGTGCCAGCCAAACTTTGTTGGCCCAACTGTGCCGTCAGTGGCGTCACTAGAGTTTGCGTCAC
Source organism: Lerista edwardsae (assembly GCA_029204185.1). NCBI lineage: Eukaryota > Metazoa > Chordata > Lepidosauria > Squamata > Scincidae > Lerista > Lerista edwardsae. Next base: position 6,403,069 of record JAJKFI010000065.1, read on the forward strand.
CTGGAGCAGGAGGTCAATGCGTCACCCCCCATGATGGATCTCCTCCTCCCAAACCATACAGCAACTTTATTTTATAGTACAGGTCACCCAACAAATTAGTAACCAACAAAAAAAACCGCGGCCAATTTGATGACACCCAAACAATTAAATAAAAGTTCTAGTATTAGCTCTGATACATGGAAATGATACATGGAAACTGACTCATAATAATGATTTTTTTAAAAAATCATGATTTTTACTTAAAAAGTTGTATTTTCTGTTTTTTGGCCATAGCTTTTGATAGAATAAAGATATGACTCTCTGTTTTTTTTATTGAATTCCGGGTGAAATTCTGCATCCAACGGTATATAACATGATGGTATTATTCTGTAAAACCTTGATTTAAAAAAAAATTGTGATTTTTAATTAAAAGTTGTATTTTGGAGTTTTAGTTTTTTGGCCATAACTTTTGATAGAATGAAGATATAATGCTCTGGTTTTTTCCATTGAATTTTGGGTGAAATTCTGGTATATAGCATGATGGTATCATCTTTTAAAACCGTGATTTTAGCAATTTTGGTCCCTGGTGATGTCACCCTCCCTGTTCGTGTTACCTGGTGCAGCTCGCTCCCCCTCACGATGCCACTGTGTGCTGACCTAACTCCAGTTAGGATTGTGCCCTGAGACATGGTAATAGTAATTGCCTCCATTGTTCCCATTCCAAAACCAAACGGGCTTAAAGAAATTTATGGGGTAACCTGTAGTTTACTCATAAGGACCGGGTTTTGGACACATACGATAACTTTAGTGAGTGGCAGCAAGTGGAGATCAAGCAGGCCCCAGACTGACAGTGTTGGTCTTTAGCAGAACCTTTGGTTCACAACTGAGCAAACCCTTACACTGCCAGTTGTTGCTAGCCAGCTGCAAATTTTCAACCTCCCTCTCTTTTACTAGCTACAGCCCAATGTAAGAACTATTTTTCCTTGCATCCAGGCTGTCAGATAGATGTGGCAATTGTTCTTAGCTTAGGCACACCAACCGATCAATAAGCAAATCCTTTTACCCAGCAAGCTACAACAAGCTTGGAGATGATCCAGCGTGGGTCAGTGGATAAAACTGCGATGCACAATAGCATTCCCACCACAGTAATGTAATATGGTTACAGCCATTCCGCGGAAGTGGGACTATACTTCCCAGTAGCCCCTGCTGGGACCTGGAAAAGGTGAGGGAGGTCTGGCTGGAGAGAGAGGTTGTAAAAAGCTGTCAATCTCTGCCCCCCACTCTTTCAGACTCCCTCCTTTTTACATCCTCACCTCCCTCCAGCAGGGGCAGGGCACTCCACCCTCTCCAGGCCACTTATGAGAAGTGTAGTCTCATTGCTTTCTATAGCAGCGTTTCTCAGGCTACAATCCTACACATACTTTCCTGGGAGTAAATCCCACTAAACACAATAGTGCTTACTTGTGAGTAGACAAGCATAGAATTGTGCTGTCAACCAGTGGTACTCTAAGTGGTGTCCCGTGGTACATGCAGAACTTCTAGGGCCCCACTGCTTAGCACTGAGACCTGCAACACAACACGACAAGCAATGGTAGGAGGCTTGGCTCAGCAGGCAGAGCATTTTCACATGCTCAGAAAAGCCCTGATCCTCTTACCAGTGTTTGTCGTGATGTCCCTGGCTTCCCAATCCAGAAGTAACTGATAATGACATCCAGAGCTGTAACGTCCTACCCCAGCGCCCTGGGGCAGTGGTGTCACACTCTGCCTGTTTGTGCCCCTCCATGTAATGGGTTCTCCTCAGAGGAGGGGTGGGCATGCAAAGTGGCAGCACTACCTCCTTCAGGGAGAGCCCCCACATTTGCACTACAAACGCAAAGGCAGTCTCCTCTGTCGTCTCCCTGGAGGAGGGGCGCTTGCAATGAGCAGCACCACTTTCTTCAGGGAGAGCCTGGAGGAAACTGCCTTTGCGCTCACGGCACAAAAGCAGTTTCCTCTATCGTCAGGGAGAGCCTGGAGATGACTATCTTCACATTGCTTGCGGTGCATAGACAGTCACCTCTGTAACTGGGGTGGAGCTGGGGGCAATCTTGTGCCCCCTTTTAGCACAGCGCCTGGAGCGGATGCTCCTCAGGCTCTGCCCTAGTTACGGTTCTGATGACATCATCACCGCTAGTTACTTCCAGTGGTACTTTCAACAGGTCAACCATGCAAAGTGGTACAGTGGGGGACAACAGTGCAGTACTGAGCATGCTGCTGGAAAGCACTTTTCAGTCATTTGTTCCACCAGTGCTAAAGCCCAATAGAACTGGGCTGTCAGTCTTGTGCTCATACTTACGTTCTTCTGCTTCCTGTCAATTCAAATGATAAACTGTTAACCTGTTTACAGAGGAAATCAAATTGCAGTTTCAACTGTAGCTCATCCACACTCTTATGTGAAAAATACATTTTTGTCTTCCTGTTCTTACAGGTGGGCTGTCTGCAGTATAAAATATCTGCATGGTGTTTATCAATCCTAAATTTGCTGTAATAATCAGAGGGGACAGATTCACGAATGATCAAATACTTCTTTCTCATCTGTACATACCATCAATTCATTCCACAGCATCAGCCATCTCAAGTTACCCTGGAATAAATTATTTTAACACCCAGGAATGTAATTCAAAGGCCACTGACGCATAAGAGGACAACATCCCATTGCCTCCAGGGAGCATTGCTGGATGGGGGATGACTAAAGGATAGCAAGCATGCATTTCTTTCATTTCAAAATGTATAATAACTGAATACCCAAAACGAGTGCAGCTGCTATACAGCCTAGCAACATTAGTTCACAACAGCTTCTCCTAGGGCAGAACTTTTGAAATTCACTTACAACAAATACTTTCAAACTTCCAATTTTCAATAAGCCTTTTTGAAAGCCATTTTTCTGCCAAGGAATCTTATGCATTTTGCAGAAGATTCTGGATGCCTTCCAGAGCATCTGCTTAGTCCATAAAGGGTACTAACCAGGCATATTGAACATCACTGTAGCCCTGCCTGAGGGTCCACTCTACAACATCCAACATAGCCAGGGATGATCAGGAATGGTGGGCAAACCTATCTTCGGGAAAGTGGTCTCCCTTATTGAGGTACTAAGATATGATTCTGAGGAGGTCTAGGATTCCCCAGATAACAGTACAGACATCTCCGCTTATCTATGAGGGATACATACGTTCCTGCTGTTACCCAAGATACTGGAAACAGTGGATAGTAGTGAACTATACAAGAAGAGGTTCACAAATGATTTACCCATAATGCAAATGACTTCTTCATCTGATTGCAGTCCTTTTGTTGCTGTCTCCTCTGCCTCCTCTGTTAGCTGCAAAAGTTAACACTCTAACTGTAGAGTTAGGAAGTGCTAACAGGAAGTGTGTTGGAGGGCTGAAAACAATGTGATAAGTGGACCTGTTCATATGGGAGCCACCCACGGATATGGGGAACAGTTGTATGAAAAACCACAGGACGAGGGCAGAATGGGGCGGGTAGCAGGTGCATTGGATAACAGCCTGGGGGCAGTTCAGGCCTGAGAGGGGACAGCAGTGGAGGTTTTCCCTGCATCCTGCTTCCCATTGGCCTTGCAGCCCTACACAGGTCTCCTTGGTTCTGCACCACCTAAATAGCTGGTGCAGATGCACAGAGATGTAACAAGGGTGGAGCCTGAGGGGCAGCTGCCCCAGGGGAGTTCCCAAGGGGGAGCAATTTTCCTGCAGACCCACTTTAAAAATGTTAAAAAGTAAAGAAAAAAGCCCCAGATAACTTCCCCTACTGTTGCACAGCAAAACCATAGAATTTGGACAGCTGTCCAGGCAGTTTTCTGAGGTCCCTGCTTCCTCTTCCAGGTTGTATGGAGGCCCCTCCCTTTGCCCAGGGGCACCACATATACTTCCTTGCCCCGGGCGTTTTTTTTTGTCTAGTTGCGCTTCTGCAAGTGCAGGTAGACCCGTAGGGGCTGCCTGGGCCCAACACAGGGAAAGGGAACCTCTGTTGCCTCCTTTGCTTTGTGGGATACGGCAGCAGCCATTTCTGTGTTGCTGTACCATGGAGCAGTAGACAGCATGGAATTTGGCTGCCATCTCCCTCCCACAGTGTTCCTGCTTGACCGCTGCTCATGTTCTAGCATTCTATAACAGGCTGCAAAGGAAGAGACATGTGTGCTTGGTGTCACAGTAACTATAGAGTCCCCTTTGTTCCGTGGCTTTGGTATAAGGGGGGGCAGGAACATAACGCAGCAGATATAGGGCAGATTGTTGAATTCAATTCAGTTGCTGAATTTTGTGTTTTAGTGGAATTCATTCTTATTAGACACAGGATCCAGCTTAAAGCCTAGCCCCTAACATGAGGCCCACTTTTAATAACACAACTTTTTCTCACTCTCTTCCCATTTACCTTAAAAAAAAGTATTTTTAAAATGCAGAACTGATTCACCTTCAGTTGGCTTGCAACCCAGTTGTGCTCCAGGCCTCAGGCCTTGGAAATCAGTGTTCTACAATGTACTGTCTGCCTGAATCTTCTGCTATAACTGTTGAGACTTCATGGTTCTCAATTGCCTCAGAAAATATTGGTACAGATTTTATTAGGGCTTTGAGTCAAATCTCGTGACATTTCTGAGAGGCAATTCTGAAGGAAACTGAATGTTTCCTGGTGGAAGAGCTTTTAATGCAGTAGATGCATTGTCCAACAAAAAATGCATATTGAGAAATATATCCTTAAATTTTCATTTAGGAATATTTCATTTTACATGCTGCTTCAAAAGAGGCTGTGACATTCTGTTAACAAATATTTGTGCAGCACAGAATGTACTTACTGGATTTTAATAGATGAAATGCCCGGTTCAAGTGCCCAGATCCTAAATGAAATATGGAAATATATGTGCCAGTGGATCTATGTAGCCCTAAATTTATAATACTGCACAAAGGAAGCAGGCACGATTTCAGATAAGAGATCTCTTGAATCCCTGCAAGATCTAGATGGGACAGAGAGTGTAACTGCCCTGCTCACATGGCCTACAGTGTTATAAACTGGTAATGTGAAGGGTTTTTATACTGGAGTGTTCTTGCTGCTGCTCGTTTCCTCTGAGCTATGAAAAGATCTCACAAGCTATTCATGATCTCATGCTTCCTGGAATTTTCCTGAAGACATGGGAAAGTACAGAGCAACTGTTGTGATTTCATGGCAAGGAGAAAGAGATTGAGCAAAAGAAATGCACATCCCTGGATGAAGCAACTTTGCAAAGAAATACACATTCCTTAGAGGCCCACTTTACACGTTGCATTTCTTTGCCTGAAGGTAAGGCCAGCCTTGTGAGTCTGGCATAGGGAGGGTGGTGGGAGCTGGAAGGGGGTGGGGGAAAGTGGGGAACGGGGCAGGGGAGATGAGGAACAGGCGGGCCTGTGGGCGGCCCAGCTCAGGGAAGGGGGTGGAGCCAGGATCTGGCCTTTGAGCTGGATCCTAATCCCCGTCCTTGGCCCAGGTGGCCCTGATTCAGCCAGTCTGAGTTGCGCCACTGATTTTGATGGCGGTTTCAAGCAGCCCCATCCTTGCCACTGCATGTAACCTATAGGAAGGGGAATAAATTCCTATTGTTGTAGTTTGGCAGCAACTCCATGCTCTGGGCTGGTTATGGGACAGGCATGTCAGCCTGCCTATTCAAGCACAGTGTTAGGATTGCGCCCTTAAAGACAGAATCACATATCAAACTTCTCCTGTCCTTCCACGGTTAGAGTCTGCTGAGGTGCATACAGGTAATAATCTTCACTGTTTTTATAGATGGACACAAAACACAACATATTCCTTTCAGATGAACACTTGCACGAATCTTAACAATTTCTGATCCTATCATTTTGACCAGACCCATCCTTAATAATTACTGCTAATTCCTTTAAACTAATTAAAGTGAAGCCATCCTGATTAATTAGCTGCTAAATACACTTTGCCCAGGAATATATTTGCTAAATTGGTCCCTCATTGCTGGCTACTTAAATCAAATGAGATTAAACATATTTAAGAAAGCAGCACTAATCTGATGAGAACCACTGCAGGTCTTCCGTTAAAACAGGTCTCAACTATTTCAAAATTGGTGTACAATTTTATTCATTTTAAAAATTGATTTGTAAGGACTTCTTGCAGAAGGTGCAATTCTTAAATGGTTTTTAGCCTGGCTTTGTCTGATATGTATAATTTTGTGTTCTTGTTTGCATTTATCCATGAAGGGCACACTTAGCCCATCTGTGGCAGCAAGTTTGGGATGACAAATTTTGGGATAAATTCTGACTGTAAAGACATGCTCCGATATCTGCTGGTGTTCCGTTCTGAACCCCACTGTGGAAACCTTAAACCGTGGATACTGGGGACACCTTTTTTAAAGATAGGGGAACATCAGTGGTTTTGCTGTAATGAAGTAAAAAAAAGAGGTTTGTTTAATGTGTCCCTGTCTTTTTAATAGGCATCCCAGTAACCATGGTATCTGTGGATAACTGAAACCGTGGATACTGAATCAGTGAATACTGGGGTACGCCTGTATACTCTTAAGGCCTTCTTTGATGGTTTCAGAAGCTGCATAGCCTTCAATATTTCACAGCTGAAGGCAGGGCATGCTAGGACCAGTAGCATAGCTGGTGGGGACAGCGACAGAAGCAGAACATCCATGGAGTGTGGTGTTGCACCTGCCATGGGCACTGTCAGGGGGACGCGGGCACTCAGGCAAAGAAGATGACAAAAACACCAGAGTGCAGATGGGCCCACCCGCCCCTGCCTCCTTTTTGCTCCTAAAATGGAGCTATTCCAGATTCAGGGGGTGTGGTGAGGTGGTGCAGGGAGCATGGCAGAGCTGCAGGGGGTGAGGTCACATGTCATGTCATCACCCTGCCCCAAGCGCCGTCAGAGCCCGCCACAGCTCTGCTGGGGGGCAGTGTGCGCGTGCTAGGTATTGCAGGTGTCTCAATGCACCATATAAGCAGTCCCTTGCCATAGGAACCAACTCTTTGCTGTCGCCACCCAGAATGGCTCCAATGGCAAGGAGAAAGGACCTCTTACATGGCACGTTGATGCATTGGCAGTACTCTGGCTCCACTACTGGCTAGGACCCTATTCTCATGCCAAAGACAACTTCATGGGCCTGGATCCTCCTGAGGCAAAATCTATGTATCTAACATTGTATATAGCCGAAACTGATATCAAACTGATGTATGGGAGTATTTATTTATTTATTTATTTGAAGAATTTATATCCCGCCTTTACCAAGCCAAAGCAAACGCCCAAGTGGCTTACATGGGCAGGCTGGTTTAAAGCACCATTCAATGGCATTTTTACAAATATTCAGTATTCTGTGCTTTACTGAATCTACAGTCCCAGATGTAGCCTCCATAGTGTGCTTCTCTCCTCTGGCTGCGTGCCATCCAGCTTCAGCAGGCAAATGTAAATCAAGCCTAGACAGGTCCTCAAGGTCATACTCCATTCTTTTGTCAACTGGCCTTCTCACACACTCCCCTCACAACTCTTATTTGTGGTGATTGATCAGCTTATCAGCGACTCTGTGCTGCCACAACAGGTACAGCAGCTTGAAACAGCCTGACATTCTGTCTCCCATCGGAAAACAAGACCACAAATTCTCCTGCTTAGCTTCAGGCTGTACTAGTGGCCTAACCATCAGTCTACACCATCAGTCTTTCTTTGGTTAAGAAAGAGTTAAACTCGCCTTCCTGTACCCCTATACTCCCTCCTGAACTGTCTATTAACTGGAGACAGTTAATAGACAGTTATGCAAATGTAAAGGCAGTAAGAGATCAGATTGGCTGCACAACTGAAAATTCTAAGGGACTCACTAGCATATAAAGAGGCAGAGCAAGCAGGGCTCTCCCCGTCTGCTGACAAGCAGAGGGTGTTTGCCATTGGGCTGGTGCTCTGCAAGGCCAACCAGGGTGTGCTAGCCTGTTGTGGGTCCATTCCCTCTTCCCTTCTTACCTCAGACTCACAGAGCCCAGAGGCCGCTGGGAGTGCCAGGCTCTCAGCTGCTAGCCTTCCCACCCCTTGGTGTCATCCTTGGTTTTTGTTTTGTTCTCCCCTTTTTGGTTCCAACTAAATAAACACATATAGGATGGCACTATTAGTCTCAGAACAATGTGGAAAGACAAAAAGAAAAAATGAGGAGTTGGAAAAAGAGTAAACAGGCTCCTACCAGTGGCCAGCAGCTTCTTCCTTTGATCCAGAGTAGGTTTACTTGGAAAAGATTGAGGCAAACAATAGAGAAAAGATTAGAGAGGCATAGGAAAAAAAGGAGGGAATACAAACAGACAAAGAGTTCGAAGTTAATGATAGGAAAAATGTTATAAACAAGGAGAAACAGAAAAATACTGAAGGAAAAGGAAGACTGGAAAAAGAGAGAGAAAAGGCAAAGAATATAAGAGAAAAAGCTGGTGACAGACCTTAAAGAAAAAAACAGAGAACAACATTAATAGATTAACAGATATAGAAAGGGAGGGTACACAGCAGCTTTGTTCTATATGTCTCATTAATAAAATCTAACAATTTCAGGAGCTGGTTAAATGCAGCCATGTTTTGTTATGGGCAATAGCATAGCTAGAGAGAGGCCAAACAGTAAATTGTAAAGGTGCCACAACACATCGTGTAAGCGGCCGCTCACCGCCAGAGCCATTTTGGCAAAACACAGGAGATAGTGCCTGCACGTTTCCATTGCTGCCCAGAATGACTCCAATGGTGAGTGGGAGGGACCACTTACACCAGTGGTGGGATTCAAATAAATTAACAACCGGTTCTGTGTCCTTCAGGGTGGCCTTCAGGGCCATCCGCTGCCTTTCTTCCCTCTCCCAACCTAAAATTAGCGACCGGTTCTGCAGAACTGGTGAGAACTGGCTGAATTTCACCACTGACTTACACGATGTGTTGCAGTGCCTGCAGTACTTACCGTTTCCCCCCTCCAGTTACGCTACTGTTTGTGAGCCTCTTTTTGTTATTACATGTTCTTGAAGGTTCTGTTCTTCCTGCTATATGCTGTAATCAGATTTTGTACTCTGCAAAATCCGTCTTCCACTGATTCAAATCTCAGACGGAGTTTGTTGGGTTAAGGTTATACTAGATACATGTAATTGTCTTACAATATATTATTAACACTTCAAAATGTATACTTCTGCCGTTGCTGTGTTTAACATTGCAAGCTTTTCCTTGAATGGTGGCTTAGTGTTCATGTGCATATATTGGCATACATAACATACAGTACGTGCAGCTAGAGAGAAGATTAATCCACCGTCCCTGCCCAGAGATTCAACTTCTTGAAGCACTGAAGAAGGAAAATACTAGCAGTTCACTCTCACAAAAATCTTGCTGGCACTCTCAAACGCAAAAAGAGGGACAAAATAAGACTTGTGACTTATCAGAGACAGGAGTACCTGAAGATAACTTCAGAGTGCGTGAAGGCCTGCCTTCTCCTGTATAGACTGGCTCATTGCTGAGATAGTTAGAGGGGGCCTTCTTTGTATGCCCCCCTTGAGTGAAGAAAGGTGAGAGGAACAGCCTTCTTGGTGGTGGCCCCTGAATGTGGAACTCCCTCTTGGACCAATTGCAATCACGCCCTTCCCTGGACACTATCCTACAGGGCTTGAATTTTTTTATATTTTAAATGGCTATTAGTGGTGGTAAGGGTGGGGGGAGTGATTTTATAGGGATATTGGGGGAGTCTGCAGGAGTTCTTATTTGCTGTTAGTCTTTGCTTTTGCATTTTGGCTGCTGTTTTTAGGCTACTGGGATTTTAAATGTTTTATTATGTATGTTTTTACCATTCCGTGATGTAAACTGCCTTGAGCACCAGGTTTTGTTTACCTCAGGAAAGGTGGTATAGAAACCCCCAAATAAATACATTTCCAAAACAGCATCAGGCATGAACACTGAGCAGAGGCTTTGAGAATTCTCCGTCTTATCTGTGAATATATGAAACTGCCTTATACTGAATTGCACCATAGGTCCATCTAGGTCAGTATCGTCTTTAATGACTTGGTGGGTCATGACCTGATTTCTGGTGGGTCCCACAGAGCCCCAATGAAAACACAGGCAATAGAAAGATCAGACAATGAATTGCCTTAAGCCCTGAGGCCGTTCAAAAATCAGATAGCTGCTAACTGCCCTGCAAAGAGATGAGCTCCTGCAGTTTGCAATCATGTGTAAATCTAGAGAGGTAAATGTTTGAGCTTCTTCCCATCAATGGCAGGTAGTGGGAGCAAATGAAGGCTGGATCACATAACTTACCCCTTCAAGCCTTGAGGCTATTCATTACGGCTGCCCCATCACAAGAAATGGATAACGGTTTTTGTGTGTAAAAATACAATATTTCTTTCAAGAGCACCTTTTAAAAAGTTTTGTAAAGCTAGTGTGTTCTCATAAGAGTGTCATTTTAAAAAGTGTGTCCTAGTGCTAAAAAGTGTGAGAACCACTGCTTTATAACCATTACTACGGCCATCAACGTATTCTGGAAAGAGGAGGAAATCTGGGATGAAATTAGCACCTGGTTTCACTTCAGAAGCTGTCAATTAATTGGTAGAAAATGTATTATTTCAAGAGGGGTGCCCAAAAAGAGTTTGAAGAGTTCAAACCACACTTAAATACAAACAGCAGAAAATATATTAATGAAAAACACACACAGAGAGAGCAAAAAACGTGTCATGGGATTATGACTGAGTTTTGCGCTTTGATTCTGTGTTGCTGCTATTGTTCTAATTGCTGCTTTACTGTACACAGCTTTGTGCATTTTCTGCACTAAGGTAATCCAAGCCTGTAAAAAATTAAATAAATACATTTGGTGTGGTGCCAAAAGAATAGGGAGAACTTAATGAATGTGTACCCTGAGCCACCAGCAGTGCTTCTGTAGCATCGGCTTCCAATATCAGTGGCTTGGCTTGGCTTGGCTTGGCTCTCCAAGCGGCAAATAGCTCTGAAGGAAAGGGGTGGGGCTGCATTACACAGGAGCTCAGGCTCCTGCAAATCCTAGCATTTTGCCCCCCTCTAGGAACGCCACTGCCTGATATGGAGATAATTAGAACTCATGTGAATTTTTCCAACCTAATAAAAATGGAGTGACACAGCTATGGGTCATCTGCACAATGAACAGAAAGGTGAATTTGAAACCTTGTGGCTCTCCCAAGATTATTAGTCTGTGCTTTTATTCGAAACCAGAATAGCTGGGAAACAGTGCATCATTTTTAGAAGTTTGCTTACTACACTTTTTCCATAATTCAAACTCTGCCTTTAGAAATTCCCCACAGCTTTCCTAAACTACTGTGTGGCTCATTTCCCAGAAAAAAATTGGCATGATAGACTGATTAGGTGTGACTTTCAGTCACTTTCCTACTTCCCATTTAACTGCTTGCAGCAGGCTTGGTGGATACAATGATTCAGCATTTAATGATCTATTGTGTTTTAACATTCAGGAGAGCCACTAAATTTAGCATCTATCAACTCACTGTACAAAAGCTACTGAAAATGATACGCAAATTGCGTTATCTAAATGCCACACAACCATGTAAATTAGTAGCAGCTTTCTAGTTCTTGGTGTATCTCTAATGTGCCCCCCTAAAGCTCAATGCATTGCCACATTGCAGAATTAAGGACAAAAAGGGAATATATTTTTTTAAAAAAGGTCTATTTACTGTCTTCCCTTCGTTGAATCTATGTTGCACTTCAGCACCCCCTTGTGGCAACAAGCACCTACTGCCCTACTTAGTGCTTTGCAAAGAAGGGAAGGAAGTTGCTAATCCATAAAAGATCAGTGAGCAGAATGGTGCCTTTAAAGGGCAGAATGGTGCCTTCAGGAGATACCCAAATCCACAAATAATAAAAGATTCCTGGTGGAAATAAAAAAAGACACTCTTCTTAACTGGGGAGAGGACACAGCTCAGTGAAAGAACCCATGCTTTGTATACAAGAAGCTCCCATGTTCAAGTCCCTAACATCTCAGGCCAAAGGATGTCTACAGAGGTTCGAAGGCATGGCCTCTGCCTGATACCTTGGAGAGCCTTTTATCCAGTCAAATCAATGAGATATAGTTTATGCATCTACATCTGTTTCTTTGATTCAGAATTATGCCCGTTTCCTTTAGTGACACAATTATAGCCTAATCTTATCCTTTTACCTGCCATAGCATGCAGCACCACCAAAACAGGCTGTGCAGCATGCTGGGGGTGGTGGTGCTGGTGGTGGTGCTGGTGGTGCTGGGGGTAGCATGCTGATCGCTAGGCGTGGGAGGATAACCTTCCTTACCTCTCCATAAGCCTCTCTACTGTCAATGGGAGTCTGCAGACCTGGTGTGAGTCCAAGGAGACAAAACGGGGTGTATTGGCTGGCTCTGGAGGATAGCATTCAGCACAAGTTGTTTGCACTGAATGCCACCCCTCCCACTTCCAGCACACTCTCAGCCCCCACAGTCTGCCCACCCCCGCTGCATTCCACCCACCCTGCTGACCTACCAAAATTGGCGGAGTTTCCTCTTCAATGCTGCCACATGCAGGGTCCTCTCTTTCACCTGCAGTCTGGAAGCACGCAGGTTCGCATGCTTCTTGTGTGCCTTTGACAATGCTGTAAAGCAGTGTATCTCAAACGGTGGCCTCCACAGTGTGGTTCTCTTCTCTGGCTGTGTGCCATCGAGCTTCAGCAGGCAATCGTAAGTCAAGCCTAGACAGGTCCTCAAGGTCATACTCCATTCTAGAGGCAGTCATCTTGGAAACGGCAGACCTTACTCTTGTTATTTTCTTTTTGTGAGTGTTAACAGTTTGAATTTTCAAGTGAGGGTTTTTTTTTAATTATTTTGTTTTTAGTTCACCGTTTTTACATAATATTTTGTCCTAATCTTGCTTTCCGTCAGGAATATTTCCTGGTTGTGCAATTGTTGCAGTCCAGGAATGCCAATTTTGCATTCCAGGAGTGTCATTTTATTATGTCCCAAGGATAGCACTTCCTGCTTGATTATGTCACTTCCAGCTAAGATGACACTTCTGGTGGGTTCCTATATGAGTGGTATTCTAAAAAAAAGAGTCCCAGTCGAAAATGTTTGAGAACCAATGCTGCAAAACAGGTATCTCCATACTTTTCTGTTGGATGGCCACATTGTATATTTTATACATTTTTGCAGGCCGAAAAAATCAGTTATATGTGATTGAATGAAATTTAAATGAACGAATAAATTTCACATTGATCTTTTTTGAAATAAGCATGATATGACTCAGAAAAGAGAAATGTGACATTGAAAAGAAACAAGGCCATGCTTAAACCAAAAAATGATGTAGGATGAGTAAAAATGTCAAAAAAATTTTTTACATGGCTGAGGGCCAGATAAAATCTTGTGGCGGGCTGGATTTGGCCCCTGGGCCATAGTTTGGAGATCCATGAAGCATCAACCACCAACAGAATACCAGTTCTGGTGGTGGTACAGCCCCATAGGATTAGGCCATAAGACTTTTCCAAATTTGCATAGCAAAAAAGTAATTATTCCTAACTCCTGCAATAATGTACATTCTACATCTGCATTGTTGTTAGCAGAAATCATTCCCTTACCATTTAAAATGTTTGCAGAAACAATTCTCTTACTATTTAAATTGGCTATCGCATAAACTAATATATCCTTAAAACTGAAATATCCTTTTGTTGAAAGATACACCTTGAAAAGTCCTTCCAACCAAAAGGAGATGAGAGCTAAGCAGATGTCAAAAGATTGTGAATAAGGCTATGCAGTTTGAATTGTGATTATTTCTTCTGTTTCATTCCTTAAGACTGAGGGAGAGAAACATGTGCCCTATTCCAAGAAACAACATGGATTTCGTTTACAGCTTTTAAGAAGGAATGTTGCACACAATGTAAAATGTGCCTGGTGCATTTAATTAGTAAACATCATTATGAATCAAATACATCCTGGTATATCTGGATCCTGGGACATGTACAATATGTACAATATCTTGTACAATATTCTTGCAGGTTGTGCAGGTCTATCAAATGTATATAACACATAATCCAGGTATAACTAGGCATGTTTAATAGGCTATCGTTTTATTCTACATAACTCCAAAATAACTCATGCTGCTGGGAATTTCCCACTTCCTATTTTCAGTCTTTGTAACGAAAGCTAAAACAGCTGCAAGGTTGAGTATCATGATCAAAATTATATTTATTCCTTTTCCAATATTGCCAGATTAACAGCCCAGTCCTGTGCAGTGATGCAACTACACCAATGGAGCATGCACTGTATCCCACAGGGGAGTTTCAGGCCCTGAAGGTCTCCTTTGGTTAAGGAAAAATTTCTTCCCTTGCCTAGAGGTAAATCCTCCTCACCTGATTAACAGGACAATCCTAAGGATCGCAGGGCGTCGACGCAGCGGGGTTGCAACGGGGTTGCACTGCACGCTTAGCACTGATGCGGGGGCGCCAATTGGCACCCCCACGTCGGCGCTAAGGCAACAAGACCAGAGCTGCTAGCAGCGCCGGTCCTGTTGCATCCGCACAGCGCTTCCCTCGTGTCGGCCAAAGCCAGCCGGCGCGAGGGAGGCACCTTGATGGGACAGCACGGGGATTGGTGGGAGGGAGGGAGAATGTGGGCAGGACTTGGGCGGGACATGGGTGGGCTTGGGAGGTGGCCATACGGCCACATCCTAAGCTCGGCCGCGAGTCCACGTGGCCCCAATTCGGGCCGCACAGTCTCCTCAAGTCTGCGCCCGCTCTTTAGCAGATCTGAGAAACGCATAGGGGAGAGTGGAGCCTCCCCTGTGGTAAGGGAGTGCACACTCCCTTGCCGCGGGAGGCTCCAGCCTCCCCCCACCCAGTGTTGGATATGGCACTGGCCGGCCGGCCTTGCCATTCCAGCGCTGGGTAGGATTGTGCCCGAAGTCTACTTGGCCTGCCCCAGCTATATAGCTCATTCAAGGCTCTGAAGGGGAGGCAGGATAGCGGCAGTGTTGCTGCTGCTGCTACCAGTATGCTGCTGATCCCCTTCCTAACCTAAATCCACACTCCCCACTCCTGATATCTTCCCCATTCCTCCCCTTCCTTACTTCCCTTCTGCCCCTGAGGTGGTGGCCAGACCATGCAGAATGGCATATCAAGCTTTGTGGGAGCCATAAAGGTCCTTATGCGGCTGGAATGCTAGTTCTGGCGGTGTAAGCCCTAATAGGATTGGACCTTTTGTCCATAGAAATCAAAAAGCCATAGAGTAGCATCCAAAGTTGCTAGCTCTAGAGGAAGAATCCTTGGGTCTGGAGAAAGTGTAACTGAGCATGATCCAAACCTGCCTGGGAGCTGGCACAGCCCTTCTTGTTCCTATTGAATGTCGTTGATAAAGTTTGATAGTCACAAGTGAGTGTTGACAGATTCTTCGTTAGATCTGGTGAATGACTGAAAATAACTTTATATTGTATTCCTCAATGGATCTTTGAGCTTGTGGGCATTCACAAAATTCATCTGGACGGTCAACAGTTACCAAATTTTGGGTATTTGCTTTAAAGCCTATGTTGTTACAAACATTGCTTTTCACAACATTCTTTTGGTTATTTAATGAACACCCATTGCCTAGCATTTTTGAAATGATATCAAATATCCCACAGAAACAATGTGAAACATTATTTCAGTGAAACGTAGGAATATGTCGTGCTGTTAGCGCATAAAACAAAAATGGCACATTCATTTGGCAGAAAGAAGACATTGTCTGCGTGCCATCTGCACAGCAGAGCCTTTGAAGTTCTGTGTTTGAGCTTTCTTGCCTTGTTTCTTCTGCAGAGTGGTGAGCTGCAGTAAAGGATGTGATGGGCCACTCCAGGCAGGAGAATGTGACAGCAGGTCCACATGGCTCAGAGTTAATCATCATTGGTCCCATTTTTGAAAATCAGAAGTTGGAATGTCTGAAAACTGATGTCTGAAAACTGATTTTTAAAAAGACATTTTCTATGGCTGATTTTTTTGGAAGATTGTGTTTTAAGTTTTAAAATTAAAAATCAGGTTTTATTCTGGGAGAATATTTGCCGTGTTTTAAAATCCACTTTTTGGAAATATAAAATATTGGTTCGTATCATAACCATCACTACTCTAACCAGCTTCATCAAAGGAAGAAACGATCAGTTGAAAAGTTGCAGAGAGAACTCTGGGTGTTGTGGTTGCTGTTTCCCCCATGACTGCAATTCTTTGGGGACACATGAATAAACAGAATCATATGGAATGCATGGATTACACATGCAAGGTTCCCACAGCAGCAGCACATCTCCCTGGAATTCCTACCCTCCCATAAGATTCCATTATGCAAATATTATTTAAGTGCTGCGGAATCAGGTCTTGGGGAAACAGCAGCCAACCACATAGCACCGGGAATGTATAAATTGGGCAGGGCCTCTATTTCCAAGAATCATTGACTATGCATTTTGTGCTATGACTGCAATGACCCAATTATAGTTGCAAATTAAGTTATATCTTTTCTACTGATTGCTGGTTGTGCTACTTCTTTTAAGGAACCAATTAATTATAATTAAGAAGCCATCAGCAAACACTTGTTTCATTTATTTATACTTAGTTATATTTTTAAAAAACCTAATTCCCATCTCTTGATACCTTGGTATTTTCTATCTGTTTGCATGGTTTTTTAGCCCTCTGTTTACATTCCAGCCAAACAGTTCTGATAACAAGAATCCCAAATGGATGGATGGTTTTTCTTTGCACTCATTGTGCAGAGATCTATTGTTTTGTCAGCTGGGAAAACAACTTAATTGCATTTATCTACACAAAATACCAAGCACACTTTCCACACTTTACTTTCACACTATGTTGTATGGGAGCCAACAGCCTGTGCAAAGGGTACTGATTCTATCACAGTTACATGGAAGGATCATCATCCCAGTTGACCCAGTGAGAGTCTGTGCAAAATGTACAGATGAGTGCAAGAGTGGCTCATCCGGTAAGTGACATGATACAGGTTGCATCAGCAGCAGATTGTGGGGGTGCAAGAAGGCAGCTGATTTGGGGTGCCCTTCGTCTTGAGCCTACCATTGTCACGCCTCAATCCAGCTTACTGTGCCTGTAACTTGCACCGATCTACTTTCTACCTCCGAAAAGTGAGCAGAAAGTGGATCACCCTCCTCTTTACTTTGCTGTAGACTTTTTCTTTAAACATGAAAGTACAGGATTTCCAGTTTGAGTTCCAGGGACCATGTTAATGAAGGAGCTCCTTCATTTGCACAGTCATTTTAAATCAAACCAGAAGTGCTACACTTCTGCAAATGAAGAAACTGAGTGATAAGTGTAGTAAGCAGCAGCTTTTTTTTTAAATTGTACCTATATCAAAGTTTTGAAAATACAGGTTGAGTAACCCTTATCCAAACTGCTTGAGACAGAGAATTGTCTAGAATTGTCTGGATTTTGTCATAATTGCATACATATAATGCAAAATGCTCATTTCAGTGTTACCCATTTGAGTGTCTGACACTTTTCATGGCACATACCACAGAGCATAGACTTTACAGCCTACGCGTGGCAGTGAGCACAAGACCTTCTAGTGTTCACACTGTATCATTTTTTTTAAAGTCTTGGACAAAAATGTCTGGATTTCAGAATAGTCTGCATTTTGGATATCCAGATAAGGGATAATCTACCTGTATGAAAATGTATTTAAATATAACAATTCATCTCTAAAAGCAGGTGATTAATGAACTAATCAGTTGATAGAATTTACTAATTGAAGATTCTTTTCACACACTAGTAAATTAAAAAAAACCCAACCATTATAGTGCCTCCCATAATTTCGTGCTCCCATCCATTATTTGTTAGGGGAATGAAACAAAGATAATCTCATAAAGGATTAAAATTTCAGGATGAAATATGTTCAGACAGACAGACAGACTATTATAGTCTTCTGTTTTGCCCCTCCTTGCCCTTTCCTCCATCTGTCTCTCAGCATCTCTGAAGTGCTTTGAACCCTTGGGAAACATGCTATATAAATACCATGGCCTTGCCATGAATATGCTAAACTGGATGAGGCCTTTGACTGATGAGGACTCATATTTGCAAGTATTGTGGAACCAGGTCTTGTAAGTGGTGTTTTTGAGAGAGAAGGAGGTCAGAAGAGCAAGATCGAGAATGCATTTCATGAGAAGTGGGTGGGTTGGTAGAAAGCTCAAGGACAGAGTGGGTGAGCCACACAAAGGGAGCACTGAATTCAAAGTTGGCAAACAAAGACAGCAAGAAGGAATATATTAAGTGACAAGCTCACCTCAGAAAGCACCATATAAGAGGATTTATGTTTCTTTTCCTCCCAGCAGGCCTTGGGTCGACTTCATTTTGGTGTGATATTGTCAGTCCCATGGGCTGTGTTCATTTTTTTTTCATCTGCTGTGCATTTTTATTTTTTAGCTATTTGCTTTTGGTTTTAGTTGCTTTTAAATTCTTGTTGCGAGTCACTTCAGAAGTTCAGATTTTGAAACGGAAAGGCTGAAGACACAGTTGTCTAATAAATAATAATCAAATAATTGATTAAAACATCCCTGTGCTTGGGCAAAAGGACCGTGCCTGGGAGGAATAACAAAGCTCCCCCTAGTTGTTGTTGCAGTTTCACATCTCACAGTCCAGAACTGGTTGAAACTGGCATTCCGTCTCTCCGTCTCAGAATCAGATAGACACCTGTGTGTCCTTCAAGCCGGAAGCTTCCCAGCTTGTTAGAGCAACTAGCTTGGACAGTAGTTGTACTCCCTTTCTGATAGTGTAGAATAAGCAGGCAGTTTCTCACGGGAAGCCCTGGCTGCAAACACTGCTCATTCTCATGAGCTCATAGTGTTCTAAGGGTCACCCCATTGGGTAAGATGGGGCACAAGGGGTCTTCAGGTATCCACCTACCAGATACACTCTGGCTGCATCCCTTTGTTCTGGTGTTAGAAGGAGTTATTCACTGTGTGTGCTTAAGATGTAAAAGCTGCACTTAAACGCCGCCTGCGAGCGGCAAAGACTTCACCGGCTTTCCTAGCCGGCAGATTGAACCTTTGTACCTTTCTCACTTTCGCTACAATAAAGAGACTTTGTTATGGAAATGTGGCGATTGCTTCCATCCTTCGCTTCGGAGCGCTAAGGCAAGCGCTGAAATGGGTCTCCAAGCCCCCAACTCTGCTGCTATTTACACAAATTCACAACAGTTGTAACCTCTTGAGTACCTGAAAAGCTGAAGCCCCCACCCAAAAGCCTACTGATATGAGGGTTGAGGACCAGCTGGAAGAAGACAGCTGGAAAAGAATTGGTTCAAGCTTTTTTTACATGATTAATCATTAACACCCAGGACATTAGAGTCCTCCTCAGTGTGCTCATTAGTGTGCTCCTCAGCTCAGAGGATATATAATATTCTAGATGTTCAAACATTCTCAAAAGCTCCCCTTAGAGAAATACACAAAGAACTGAAGGAACATTGGAAAAATAAACAGGAAGTAACACTTGGGGCAGAAGAATCACACATTAAGGTACAATTTCTTAAAACAGTGTTAGAACCTTATTGTCAAAAAGCTAAACAAAAAACCTTCAAGAAGATAATATGTAATAGTGGCCGGTCAGATTACACTGGGAAGTCCCAGTATGTCACAATATGCTACTGGAGGTACGGCAGCCAAGACTGCACACAACTTTCTAAATGTGGCCGTACCATAGATTTGTTCAGGGGTATTATAATATAGTATCAGCAGTTTTATTCTCAATCCCTTTCCTAATCACCTGAACATAGAATTTGCCTTCTTCACATCTGCCCACTGGGTTGACATCTTCACTAAGCTATCCATCATGATAACTTACCCGGTTCATCACCAACGACTCTAAACCTGTCAGTGTACATGTGAAGTTGGAATTTTTTGCCCAAATGGGTAGCACTACTCTTATTGGACCTGAATTCCACTTGCCACTTGGTTGCCCATTCTTCCAGTTCAAAGAGGTGCTTTTGGAGCATCTCATAGAGTGCAGTCCTAAACTGGAGTTAGGCTGGCTTAAGCTAAGCCAGCAAAGTTTGACCAGCACAAGGGCCACCATAAAGAGTGTTTGGACTACTCTCGAGTCAGGGAGGATGGCTTTCATTTCCCTTCTCTGAGAGAATTGCCCTTATATTCATATTTTCTGTTTCCTGAGCTTTAGAGTGCAATCCTATACTGCTCTGGAATGGTGAGGCTGAAGGGTCTGCACCAAATCCAGCACAGTATAGGTGAGGCTGGAGCCTCCCCAGTACAAGGGCACATTCATGCAGCCTCCCCAATGCGCTCCTCAGAGCTGTGCCTGCAGGCGCAGATCCGAGGAGACCACATGGCCCAAATTGGGGCCGAATTCGAAGCCTGCCCCCCCCCGGGCTGGCATGCCTGCCGGCCCACCCACAACCCGTCCAGTTACACCCTCCCCTCCTTCCTCTGCACCGACATGGTGCCTCCCCTGTGCCAGCTGGCTTTGGCTGGCGCTAGGGAGCGTGACACAGGTGTAACAGGACCTGCAGTGTTGGTCTCGCCTTAGCACTGACGCGGGCGTGCTGCTTGGTGCCCCTGCATCAGCACTAATGTCAGCGCGTCGACGCAACAACGGATTGGGCTGCCCACCATTACCATTCCATAAAACAACCTTTAATCAGTTACCATTCCTCTTATTCTGTGATTGCTAAGTTTATGCGAAATCCTTTGGTGAGGGACTTTGTCAATAGCTTTTTGACAATCCTAGTACACAGTGTCAGCTGGCTAGTCTCTAGCCAGCTGACTGTTGACAATCTAAAAGAACCCTGAAAGCTTAGTGAGGCCAGACTTACCTTTGCAGAAACCATGCTGATTTTCCCTTAGCAAGGCTTATTCTTTGATATGCTTAATACTTTTATCTTGAACTGTTTTTCATCAACTTATCTGTAACAGATGCTAAGCTGACCAGTTTGGAATTTCTTGGATGCCTTTTTAAATATTCCTTTTTAAATATTAGTGTCACATTGGCTACTTTCCCATCGTCTTGACATGGAACCTGATTTAGATGACAGATGGGCAGCCCAAGCCTGAGCTGCCTGGCTGTCGTGGGTGCAGGAGTAGCCAAACGACTACTGGTGCATCCAGTGGCAGTCAGGCACATGCTGGGGGCTCCTTGGAGGAAGGAGGCATTCATCCCCTTCCCCAGGTAAGCCCAAAGACCTGTTGGCCATTTAGCCAGCGCAGATGCGAGGCCCCCATGTTGGGCCACATAGCCCAACATGGAGGTCCAGATCTGGTGGCAATGGTCACCGCCAGTCCCCCTGCCCTTCCCCTCCCCCTGCCCAGGAATGCCCTCCTGCCCCACTTGGAATGAGTGCAACAGGGCAGTGGTAAAACTTACCGCTCGCCACATCGCTTTGCCACCTCTGGGCATGTGAGACTAGCACTGGAACAATGCGGGCAGTAAGCCCTCACTGCCCAAGTTGGACGACTTATGGAACATTTGCCACACCAGCACTGGTGATACGCTTGTACCACCCACCCTGGAGAGCTGAGGACTGAGCCCTAAATATGGCTCTTAAAAGACCAGCTCTTTCACATTTAAATTCCTTAAGAACACTTGAGTGGCTGCCATCCAGACCTAGTGATTCATTAATGTTTAATTTATCAACATGCTCTAGAACAGGGGTCCCCAAGCAACGGCCGAAGGGCAAATCCGGCCTGCCACAAGATTTTATCCTGTCTGCAGCAACTTAAAATATTTTACATTTTTACTCATTATGTATTATGTCCGTTTCTTTGTAAATGTCACCTTTCTCTTTTGTTCTGAATCCTGGCATGCTGATTACAAAAAAGATCCAAGTAAAACTTATTCATTCATTTAAATTTCATTCATTCATTTATAAAACTGATTTTTTTGGGGGGTCCGCGAAAATGTGCAAAATATATAATGTGGGCCTCACATTGAAAAGTTTGGAGACCCCTGCTCTAGAACGCATGCCCGAGAACAGGGGTGTTAAACATAAGGCCCATGTGCTGGATGCGACGCACAGCAGCCCTTTATGTGGCCATCATGATAATTGGGTTCTCCCAGCACTGCTCTTAAGGCTCTGGGAGGAAGACATGGAAGGGGGCCTCAGAAGGCAAGGAATGCTATGGGGAAGGGGTGAGAAAGGGGGTGAGAAAGGGAGATGCTGTGGAGGTGGTAGGAGAGCCCAATTATCACGTGGGCCACCCTTTTCAGCTGTCTTTCCCAGTGCCCAAATTTAATTGTACGGTCACTCAGTCAACAACCTTTATTTTTGTTTCGTTTTTGCTATCCTGTAATAATAATAATAATAATAATAATAATAATAATAATAATAATAATACATGTATTTATATACCGCCTTTCTTAAGGTCACTAGATTTCTCTAATGATTACAACTCAAGGCGGTTTACATAGGCAGACTTTTCACAAACCCGAAGGTTTTTACAATTTACAGAATGTTCTATCTTTCAAGAACCACACTCAAACAGATCTTTCTTTCTGGATTTAGCCTTCTTTCTTTAGCCACCCGTCTGTCGTCTGCTGGCTGATGAGGCTTCCCTGCTCTCACCAGAGACGCAGCTGCGTTCAGCACACTCCTCCTCCCACGAGGCAGCTGAAACTCAGCTTTTAATCAGCCGCAGTTTGCAAGGTCTGCAGCTCACACAGACTTCCGGGAGTCTCAAGCTCACGACCTTGAGATCTTCAGTTGTTATCTTCCGGCAAACGGAGGCATTAACCCTCTCGGCTAAATCTTCTGCCCCAATCTTCTGTAAAGCAGCATACACATCACTAGCACTAATATACATACTGTATAGAGATATACAGACAAACGCACACACAGATGCACACACATACAAAGAGAAAATGCCATGTAAATCCCTGACAATACATATTAGCCAAAAGCGTTCACTGTATTGATGTGGGCTTGCTTTGCCAAGTTCACACTCTTCTGAAATAAATATTCCTGTCTGCTTTATGCTGCACTCTGTAAAGCTGTAATTGAGTGGAGAAAGTAGCCCAGATTGTTTGATCACAGATTGTTCCTTTCTTCCCTTTCTCACATCGCTGATCCAAATGACTTCCTTTTGCTCGCCGCACTGCACCACTATCTCCATCACAGTCCTTGTTTAGTATGTGCAAACTGTTCACAGAGCACATGGATGGAAAAGGAAAAGGGAGAGGGCTGCATTAGGAAGCCTTTGGAAAAAGGTAAGAGTTTCCCGGCTGTGTTTTCAACGGCAGTCTCCTTTGTTGCTATTTCGGGAGCTCTGTTCGCTTCCATTTGCCTGCAAAGTTTTTTGTAATAGGCGGGTGAATTTTCAGCCTGCACATTTTACGTGTGTGCATAAAGGACATAGGAAATTATTTTTGCCTTGCCCCACAAATCCTTCAAATCAGTTTTCCCTGATTTGTAAATCTTTATTACAATTGTAAATCTTCACTTTTTGCTTCCATGCATCATTCCTGGACATAGATCAAATGTCCTCATCAAAACAGCAGGTTAAAGAAGAGGAGGAAATGATAAAGCAGAGAAAAATTGCCATTTACACTCTGCCGTCTAACTCTGAGATACGGGTGAATCTACAAGGCAATTTGGGGGACTGGATGTGCTTATATCCGATTCCATGTGTGCCTAGAGGCTCCTGCTCATCTTTTGCCCCTCCTCCACAAAGCTTAGAGGGATGATGGTACAGTCAGGGTATGTAATGTGCATAGCAGACTTCCCAGTATGGTGCAAAGAGGTCCCCAGGGAACAAGTACATGAATTTTGGAACTTCCTACATTAGGAAGGGACCATATCTCCATGCTAGATCTTATGCTTTGCATGCAGACATTCCCAGTTTTAATCCCAGCCATCACCAGTTTAAAAGGATTTTGGCTAAGGAGAGAAATCTTGCTGGGGAAAACCCTGTCTGTTACCCTGGAGAATAGCTTGGAGAAAAGCTGCTGGGCTAGGTGGATCAAGCATCAGACTCAGTGTAAGACAACCATACATTTCTGGTTGTGAGTAATAAGGGCACACCAGGAGCATTGGCAGCCTCTAAGAGTGCCCATTTAGATTTTGACTCTCCCCCAAGAGCCCACAAAACAGGGGACTGGGTATCAATTACATTTCTTTCAGCTACATTCAGTATGCAGTTAAAAAGCATGCTTATTCACAAGTGCCACTGAGTTTGATGGATGTATCTATTTTAAAATGTTATATATACCACCTTTCTTGCCAAGCAACTTGATTTAGACCACAATTCAATATGATGTAATATGCCAAGGAGGCCCTTTTGAAATCTCTGGGGTGGCTTTCAGTAGTCACCTGGAGATCCGTGCTGATTCCTAGAGACTCCAGTCCAATCCTGGAGTGTTGGCAACCTATTAGGGCCACAGCCTTGAAACGGTGGTCATAATCCAGAATTAGGTGCACTCTGGCATATCAATTTTAGTGGGATTATGGTGGGTGGGTTTTAGCTTTTAGTTCCATCTGAAAAGGATACAAATCTTTAAATATCTCCAGCCATTTTAAAGGTGTAGTCACTGAAACTAAAAATAGCACGTCAGTTTCAGAGTTAGGCTTATGTGCTAAGGCAGTGATGGCGAACCTTTGGGGCTCAGTGTGTCAAAACTCAGGAAAATGCATAACTTGACTCAGCGGGTGTGTCAACCCCACTCCCAAACAAAAGAGAAACAATTCTTTATATTCATTTATTTAAACAAAAATACAGTCTAATCATGTATGGTGTTATGTATTAAACACAGAAGCATCAAATAATTACAAAAATGAAAAATGAGTAAAACAAACTCAGTTTTTGTCAGGCACTGGTGAATGCTTGTGTGTCACCCCTAATGTTGTGGTGTGTCAGCTTTGACACGCGTGTCATAGGTTCGCCATCACTGTGCTAAGGGATTGTGCTTTAATTATAGCCCACCACACTCAGTACCAAATGGAACAAGGTATTACAGTATAATAGGACTCACGATGTCCAATTCCAAATGCATTTAAGCATTTAATAGTACCTATATGCTATTAAACTGTAGATCCAAAACAAGATCAGGTGACAATAGGCTAAATGTCAAAAACAAAAAATTGATGCGGGGTACCATGTGAGCACTTTTTGGTATGTGTGATTTGATGAAAGCTGTCAAATGTATTCCATTTTCCCTTCTGTGGAAACATATTCAGACTATTCTTGTTCTCTTGGGTGTGTCTATGAAGTAACAAAGCATAATCACCTAGATGACAGAAAGCCTGACTACAGTGGGAGTGAACTGCTGATGACAATTGTGTTTGGAATGAAACTTATTGTGTACATGGACATAAGGATTGCTTTGCTGATGAAGCTGATCAGGAGTCCATATTGCACAGTATATTGTTTCTAACCATGGTTGGCCAGGCACCTTTGGAAATTCTCAAGCAGGATGTGATGGAGATAGACATTTCCCTGTTGGTCACCACAAGGAGGAAGAGGGGGTAGGGTGTGAAGAAGTGAGAAGTATCCCATGGATGTGGAAGGATCAAAACATGTTTAGGGGAACCAGACTGAGTTTACTGGTCTTGAAGGAGTAGAGTTAGACCTTAGTTGGGCCTCCACTGATCTTTCACAGGTGCCTGGCCAGATCCATTTTCTGGACAGACTGAGCTACCCAGACTGATGTTCTCCAGATTGTGACTAGGGTGATTATTTCAGGAGACTTCTAAACATTTCAGGAGAAAGCTGGGATGGCCTTGTCATGAGGCTGGGGTGGCCTAGTCAGCTAAACCCCTTTCTTCAGGTGGCAGGATGCAGGAAGTGGCAAGCTGGAGGGGGCACCCTGTGCCTGCCAGCCACCTTGCCCACCTGCCAGCTGTACCAATCTACCCCATTCCTCTACTTGAGCACTTTTCTTGGAGTACAAGAGGATGTCTTTGTCCTCAGCGGCTGATATGATCTTTTCCTGAACACTCTCAGGACAGTAATCATGAAAAGAGCTGAAGACTCCTTTCCTTCCCACCCATTTCTTGTATAAAGTGGTTGGATGGAGAGAAGTGGAGATTATGTTCTGTCCGAGGAGCTTCCCCGCTGGTCATTTTTCAAAAAAGGCAGCTAAGGAAGATGAGAATGGTGGTGCATACTGGTGGGGGCATGATGCATGTACCAGTGGGGTGGTGGATTGGATCTCGATGTATATTGGCAGGGATGGTGGATTTCAGGCAGCATTGTTTCAGGCACTGCATCAGCTTAGGTTGTCCCTGGGTAAAAATCTACTAATTGGATCGAATTATTGGTCCTCTGCAGCATTTCTGTGGCTGGTTTTTGAGATAATGCAAAAGCAAAGTTAGTTTAGGTGACTCTAACAATCTCTAACAATCATTAGAGAAATCTAGTGATCTTAAGAAAGGCGGTATATAAATAAATTTATTATTATTATTATTATTATTATTATTATTATTATTATTATTATTAACCATGACTGAGCGCTATGCCTAAACCCAAGCCTGCTTCCAAATAATATTTTTGAGGCCAACCAAATAGAATTTTAACGTCTGAATTAATTACGGATTCAGGATTATGTTTATGAATTCATCAATCATTGAGAAACCAGTTCAGGCCATCGCTTTGCTTCAAGAGGCTGTTGCACCATGGCAACAGGAGCGAATATATGAAGCTGAGTCTTGAGCAGATGGGAAACAAAAGCAGAGAAGCATCTCTAAGCAGCTCCAAACTGTGGCTTGTTTGTTGTAAGTCTGGAAACTAAAACCAGAGTCAGTGCTGTTTACTGAGGCTTGGGGGCAGGGAATTGGCCCCTTTCTGGTGTATGGGCCCAGGACCTCCATGATGCTCAGTCTTCCTGGGAGATACTCCCGTCTGCCCCTACTAATCTCATTGAGCACTGAGATGACAGCAGCAGTTCGTTTTTCTCCCCTCTCTCTTCCATCAGCCAATAGCATTCTCCCAAAGAGAAAGTTTTTTGGCTGGTAAGGATGGCAGTATATGAATCACATATACAGGTATGCCCCAGTATCCACTGTTTCAGTTATCCATGGATACCATGGATACTGGGATGCCTATTAAAAAGGGAAACATTAAACAAATCTCCTTTTTTTACCTTGTGGCAGCAAAACCATGGATGTTTCCCCATCTTTAAAAAGGTGTCCCCAGTATCCACCGTTTCAGGTATCCATGGTGTGGGGTCCGAAACGGAACCCCAGGGATACTGGGGCATGTTTGTATATAGAAATGTAGATCCCACAGTATTGTTTCTCACAAGGAAGCAAGCATAGAGTTGTGGCATTAATCATACACTGTGACTTTCACACAGCTACTTTGTCCTGATATATCAGGTCTTCCCTACTCTAAAGACTTATCAATTCCTCAGATATTATATTTGGCCAAGACACAGCACATAACCAGAATATGTACTCAAAATATGTGTACATAGCCAGAAATATCTTATTACACACAAACCCTTATCACCTCTTCTCTCATTCATTTATGTAACTCCATTGTATAGCCATTATGCGATAACTCACTTAGCTCTTGTTTGCCAATGTGTGTTGGTGAACATTACCTACCACCTTGAATGCCCTATACAGGGGGAAAAGTAATAATAATAGTATTTATATACCACCTTTCTTTGGTCATTGGATTGCTCCTCTGTCTTTAATTCAAGGCAGTTTACATAGGCAAGCTTTATTTCTCTAAACCCTCAAGGGGTTTTTACAAATTACAAAGAAGTTCTATCTTTCAAGAACTGCAACAACATACAGATGGAACTTTTGTGGTTTAGTCTTTCTTTCTGGCCGTATGCTTGCCTTCCTGCTGGCTGATAAATGGCTTCTCTGCTCCCACCAAAGAAACAGCTGGCCCAGCACAACTCCTCTCTCACAGGCAGCTGGAGACAGCTCTTACCAGTCGCAATTCTCAAGGTCTGCCCCAAACCTCTCAACTAAACCTCCTGTAGGACATAAACCCTATAAATACAGTTTAAAAAAATAAAAAATTCCCATCTTTGGGGAGTTAGCTAGATTATGTGGCAGCTAGTTGTAAATGCCTATTCAGTGGTTACAGTTTGTTACAGTGGCCACATATGTTACAGTTTGGTTTCTTATCCTGTCAGCACTTATGGAAGACTGAATTCTTAGAAACAAAGGGAGTTGTAAGAGCCCAATCTTGTGGGCTTGTATCACCGGTATTGCACCAACTCCAGATGTCATGCAGGTGCTGCAAAGCATGTCTACTGCACCCAGTGAGGAGGGAGCACCAGTAAGTGTCACTGTGGACCACTGGTGTGGGTTTTGGGGGCGTGAGGAGGGTGGGGAAGGAAGGAGCGGCCCTGGGAGGCACTTGTCACTGCATCCCCAACCCTGCTTCAGACTCTGCCTGCAAAATAGTTAGCGGAGACTGGAGGCTTTCCTCATGGGAAGGGAATGATCGTCCCCTTCTCCTGAGGAGACTCAGGAATCCGGTGGCTGCCAGTGGCTGCCATGGTTCCTGCAACGGTGGCCTTTTTGGCACCACTGCTCCTACAGAAGCCCAGCAGCCAGGATCAGGCTGTAGGTCTCTGAAATTGATTTTTCTCCAGTTGCTAAGGAATGGCAGGAGAACATTCTTAAAAGACTAAGGATAAACAGAATCAGCTGGAAATTCTTGCAGTACCTAGAAGGGGCATGTGGTGTAGGGGGCAGGCGGAAGGTGAAGCAGCAACGTCCTGCCAAGGTTCTGTGAAAAGTGCCTCCGCCAAACCTGTGAGTGTGCAAATACACACAACCCATGCACAACACACAACCCGTGCACTCACATACTTCCTAGTAGAAAGTAGGTCAGTCATTTTATGGGGAAAAATATGGCAAAACCCAAAGAAAGTGGAATACAAGTAACAGTGGTTTTTCAGACACAGAAAGATATCAGTGAACATAGTCTACCAAAACTGACCATGTTGGGATGTCCTTGTTGATTGTTTTACTATGAGCAACAGAAACGAAGGCTAAAACCCTACATATACTTTCCTTAGAGTAAATCCCATTGAACACAGTGGGACTTACTTTCAAGTAAACATGCATAAGATTGCAATGTTAGAAAAATGCACATAACTGCATCTGTGTTTGGTCTGAGTCACTTAAAAATTACCGGTAAGTCAAATTAGGTGGACAAACACAGTGACACTGCATCAATTACATTGCAACAGGAGAAGAGGCTACAAAAATGAATCCAAATGCTGAGAAACTTGTGGGAAGGTCATACAAAAGAAAAAAAATGCCTTTGGAATATAATCAGCTACCAGAGCAGCCCAACCAATCAGCATTTTGTTTGTATGCAGCCTATTTTCTTTCTTTCTTTCTTTCTTTCTTTCTTTCTTTCTTTCTTTCTTT
>JAJKFI010000065.1:6432389-6490427 GCA_029204185.1 Lerista edwardsae
TTTCTTTCTTTCTTTCTTTCTTTCTTTCTTTCTTTCTTTCTTTCTTTCTTTCTTTCTTATTTATTTATTTATTTATTTAACCTCCAGCAGTGCCATCTACTGGCCAAGCAATAAAATATACAGGTTGATTATCTCTTATCCAGACTTTTTGGGACACAAAGGTGTTTGGATTTTGGAATTATTGCATAAATATAATGAGAAATGCTTCCTATTGCTCTTTTTACTGTAACCCATTTGAGTGTCTGCTGGCCTCTGACATTTTTCAACAATGGCACACACCACAGAGCAGAGAATAGAACTTACAGCCTATAAGTGGGAATGAGCACAAGACCTTATTTTTACAGAAAGTTTTTTTAAAAGTCTTGGACAAAGGTGTCTGGATTTGGATGTCTGGATAAGGGATCATCTACCTGTAGTATGTTTATCCTGGAAATATATATGGAAAAAATCCTGGAAATATAGTACAATACTTGTAATTGTAATTTATATTTTTTTTAAAAAAAATGTGAATCACAGAATTATCCCACTTTAACATCTGATTGTTGATATTGCTCATGATCAGGCCTCAGAAGTAGGTGCCTGAATTATTTATATTAAAAACAATTTATAGGCAACTTGGACTGGATCAAGAACATTACTCAGTGAAGCACACAGCCTTCAAGGCTACAGGGAAGCCAAACTCCTTAGGTAAGAAGCCTTTTCAAATATCCCAGCCTGAATGCCACATACTACACAGCGGAGAGTGGGGGACACTTTGCACACACTTAGAGGCATTTTGCTTTTCAAGTGCAGAGAAACTGCCCAAAGTAACTCATGATAATCTCCAGAGTGGTTTGCTTGGCTCCATCCTTGTTAGGTTTCCATTGGTCAATAAACACATTTTTAGTCAAGACAGCTTTTATCTGTAGATTCCAATAGTTTTACTCTTCTGTGATGCTGCTTTGTATTTCCATTTTTACTATAATTGGTTTTACATTGAATTTTCTATTGTTTTTATGTGTTCTCCATTGTGAGTCACCTTGGGTATCACTTTCATAATGGAAGAGATAAGTCCCTTAAATTAATAAATTAATAAGCAAGCAAGCAAGCTTCTAAAGGCTCCATGGGGAAAAAAAAAAAGCTCCTGTAAAAAGACTGCACTGAAAATTGTGACCGGATTATAAAAACCTAGTTAGAGAGTATGTTGCATTTTCCTTCAAAAGGAAAGGCCTGTCTATTTTGTATTCTTGTATATTCCTGATGAACCAAATGAGCATTAGCTGTGAAGATGGTAGCCAATGAAGTTCTGAAGGAGATTTACAGGATAACTTCTGATCGGTATATTCCCCAAAAGCTGAGCACTGCACAAAACAGTGCTATCAGAGGCATGGTTTACTATGAGTCAGGAAACGAATGCTGATCAGGCCCATGCAACCCAGAAAATTCTGCTCCTGTTGGCTACAACGGCTGTCAATTGCTGCCAGGAGAAAGAGTGCTGTAATGAATCAGTTTAAAAAATAATCAGCATTCTTGGAGATATCACTATACTAGGAAAGCCACAGAACTCCAAATGACAGGGTTTAAAAGTGAGCTCTTACCTTACTAAAAGCACATGGCTTAAGAATGTGCATTTGTAAGAACTTATTTAGATAGCTGAAAATTATAGTGTTGTTTCTAAAAATCAGATAGACCATTTGATATTTGCCTTGTCTACCAATCTGCACAACACCTAGAAATGCACCGTGAGAAAGGGCACACAGGCCTGACAAAGGCCCAATTACCCTTCACTTCTTGTCCAGGTATGCCACAAAGCCCTACTGCCCATGCCACAGGTTAGCTAACTGCACTGTATTTCCTCAAGCAAACCAACACAGAAAAACAATGCTCTGTCTGGAGAGAAATGTTATTTGACCTATTGGATATGTGAGAACAGCAGAAACACACCACAGACCTCTCTTCTAAGAACTCAACTCAGGGTTTGTCTGCAACTATCAGTGTTTAGGTTCATACAAGCCCAACTAGTCACACAGGCTTCTGGCAGAAAGCTAGCCAGTTTCCTCAGTACTCTCACATGGCCTTCTCCTCCTGAGACCTTCTAGGCTTGCCTCTTAAAGAAGCAAGGCAAAACATGATCCAGTCCTAACAGAAGCTCATCTAATGGTTGTTTTAATACACGATTTTGCTCAGCATTCTTCTTGCAGTCACATGAACACTTCAACTTGCAGTGAAACTACAGCAGGGATGGGGTCAGCTGTGATTGGCTGGCCCCACCCATGAGGCAGAGTGATTTGGCTACCTTGGGTGGCAGGCTAGCGGGATCAGCAGATTAGCAGGGAATGTTTCGTATAATCTGCAGCTCTTGCTTTCTCGCTGGCTGAGAGCACTCTAGCTGGGGTGCCTCTCTTGGCCCACAATGACCACTCACTGGCTCTTTCAGCCACTTGGCTGAAAACCTGAGTGTCTGCATGTTGGTGACTGGTGGTCGGCAAGAGAAAGAAGACGGTACCCCTTCCAGTCTGCTGTTCCCCCTATCCTGCCACCCAGCAGAGCTCACTTCACCCTACTTCATTAGGCTGGACTTCATTGGACCCACAACAGAGGGAAAGTTTTAAACAAGACCTGAGGACAGATAAGCAAATTAGAAGTAGGAATGGGAGCTCTTGTGGATTTATTATCATTAAGACTGCATTCCTATTCACACTTACCTGGAAGTAAGCCCTATTGACTATAATGAGACTTCTGAGTAGACATGCCTAGGATTGGGCTGCAAATCTTATTTAATAGAAATAAGAGCCTTGCTGATCATTTGTCTGAGAATTATTCATTGTTGCACTGAAGAGTTCTGTATAACCAAAAAGCTTGCACACCCTTACAAAAGTAAGAATAGAAAAGGAGTACAAACACTCCGTATTTTCCCCCCACAAATATATACTTTTACATCAAATAAAGATTAAAAGACCAAAGAACTGAGAATGTTCACACTTTCAAATTAACAACATGCCTGCTGGAAAAAAAGGAATTTTTAATAATAGGCAGTATGTTTGGAATTATTACAAAAAAGCCAACATATTTTAATAGAACATAATTTTAAATTTTTGTACAGTAATTAACTTTTTACAATATCATACATATCAAACTGGACCATCCAAGAAACATTAATAAAATAGCAAATGTATCAGTAGTAATTGTAATATACATTAAGTATATACGTTGCAGGCATTGTGTGAAACTCAGGGCCCAATCCAGTGCGAGTGGTATGAGCCAGGGGCATAGCTAACAAAAGTGTAGCCCAGTGCAGAGGGCAAAATGTTGTATTTTGTATTGTATTTCCATTTTCTGCTTTTTTGCCATAACGTTTAGTAAAGATATTACACTCTCGTTTGTTTCCTTGCATTCTGCATTCAATCACCTTTCCAATTTTATATATATTAAAATTAACCATTTAATTAAAATTAACCATATATTAACCATTACCTGGGTAAACCGCCCAGTGCTGGGGTGACACCATGGTGACACAGGTTGTGCATGCCCTGGAGGGAGCTCCGCAAGCCGGTGAACAGTGAGTCCACTGCTTGCTGGTGATGCAGTCTTTCTGGGCGGGGTGGGAAGGTATTCCATGGCGGGGGTGGAGGAGGGGCGGGACCGGTGGCGACACTTGCCGCTGGATCCCAACCTCAGCGCAGGGCTGCATGGCTTTAAACAGAGGCCCTCACTTCAGCTAAATACTGTTTCATTCTATACTAACCTTATGTGGGGATTGTATGGAACGCCTAGGTGTTCTATAGAATGTCTACCTTTTTTTGGGCAAAGTATGAAATAAAGAACACCTAGGCATTCTATAGAATGCTTGCATTTCACACAATGTCTATAACTAAGGCTGCAATCCTATCCACGCTTACTTGGGAGTAAGCCCCATTGACTATAATGGGGCTTACGTCTGAGTAAACATGCATAGGATTGGGCTCATATACTGTATACTGTATTTTGAAAGCGCGTTCTAAGTAATCTTTTTATGACCCTCATATGCACAGCCCCTCCCTCTATTTTTGTTAGCGTACTTCATTGGAGTTTTCAACTAATATAGCTCCACGGGCTTTTTAAGGGTTGCAAGAGGATTTGCAATGACCAAATTTGAATTATTTTTTGTGTCATGATATACCAAAAAAATTAAAGTTTGCAAAACCGCCCCCTGAAATGTAAGAAAGCAGAACCAATACATCTTTTTGCTCTCCAGAAGTGCAGTAAAAGTGTTTGCGTATTGATTATATGGCTAATGTACAAAGAATCCAACAGGTGGCTCCGTGGCGCAATGGATAGCGCATTGGACTTCTAGAGGGTGAAGGGATTCAAAGGTTCCGGGTTCGAGTCCCGGCGGAGTCGCAGACAGATTTTTTTTCCCCTTCCCTTTTTTTTTTTGCTCCGAATTACTTCCTGTATTACTCTTACTCCAGGGTAAATATTTGCTGACGAAAACTCCTGTTCTGGAAGGCCGCAGAGCCCAGATCTGACCCGTTTGCTTACAAAGGCGGTTACAGCCGTCCTCTCAGAGGGCGGTCCTCGTGCGGGAGGTGCTCGCGCCTGAGGGGGCCAAAGGGCGGCCCGAACCAGCCTTTCCAGAACGAGACGGAGGATCCGACCCTCCCGACGAGACTTGCCCGTCCTGCCCCGCGGAGGACAAAACGACGGCCGCCGTACCGGCCACCTTTTCCCTCAGCCTGGCAGTGCAGGCACGGGCGCTTCAGCCCCCGCCCCGTCTGCCCTCAGCCGCGCTGATTCCGGGTCCATCCAGGAGAGGCCGCCACGCCTGCGTCTCCGCTTGTCACCCCTCAGCCGTCCTCTGCCTCAGCCTCAAGACCCCGTGAGCAGATACTCCACCACCTTTCACACCACACGTTTCACTCGCGCCCCGTTTCTTCACCCTGCCCCATGGCTCGCCGCCCACTCAACGCCCGCCCCCGCTTCGAGAACGCGACTGCGAAACAGACGCGACAACAAAGGGCACCGGGGCGCCGCGTTCGCTTCTGTCAGCCGCTGGCGCGCTTCCCGTGCCGTCTAGAGAGGCGGTTCCCCTGCGCTGGTGGAGCCCGCCGACTCCGAGACCCAGCCTGAGCCCCAAAAATCGTGGGAAGAAGCGCGAACCCGGGAGCTACGCACGAACGAGCAGCCACGCAGCAGCCCCGGTTCCTCGATATCCAGGGTCCCCGTCAACAACGGCAGGCACGCACGGGGAGAAGCAGCGCTCCTTCCTTCCTTCCCTGAGGTTTTGTCAGGGGCAGACACGGCAAATCTCTCTTCGCTCACCCCCGAGGAGCGTTCAGGGTGGAAGGGGAAGAAGAGGCTCGGCTACCGGCCTTGCTGGCAGGGCTGCAAAATTGTCCTGACGTAGATGCGAAAAGGAAAAGGGTCCACCTTCCACGGAAGGGCAGGCTCTGCTCTGCTGCTGTACTGCTTAGAACGAGACTTCCACTAAAAGCATAATCCTAGGCATGTCTACTCAAAAGTACGCCCCACTGTGTTCAATGGGGCTTACTCCTAGGAAAAGAGGCTGCTGTGTCGGGTTGCAGCCTAATTGCCATATGGTCAGCTCGAAAGAAAAGCTCTTTCGTCACCTTAACTAACGGAAGACTTACACAACCTGTGGCTTAACATAAAAAGAGTCATGTACTTGTCCATTAATGTTTATCCTATGAAAAGTATTACTCAAAAATTGTGCCTGTGTGGTACACTTTTCAGTAACCTTGCCAAGGTCACTCTAGCACAGGGGCAGCCCATCCATTAGGCAAGATGTTGCAGATTGCATCAGCAGCAGATTGCAGGGGCAAGAGGCAAAGGTGGCAGATTCAGGGTGCCAGTACTAACACCTCCCTGCAGTCTACCATGGATTCAACTCACACTGCCCGGCTTTCCTTCCACCTGCCAAAAGAGAGCTGAGAGTGTTTTGTAGATCATGTTTCGTTACTTTGCTTCTTGTGCAGTTTCTTCAAACACGGACATTTGTAGGATGGAATCTGATTTGATCTCCAGGGACCATGTGAACAAAGGTAGCATTTGTTCATTTACACAGTCCCTCAATAAAATGAGAAGACCTGCACTTCTGCAATTGAAGAACCCGCACAAAGACCATGATAAGCAGCTGTGTTTTTGTGTGAGTGTAATTGTGCAGCTAGGCAAGGACCCTGAGGCAGTGTTCTGGATAGCACTGCTGCTACTCTAGTGTGATCTAGCTCAGGAAATAGTATAAAAAAAATAGTAAGGCAGATTGAAGTAGTAAAGATGTTTTCATGCTATTTAGCTTTTACCTAATTGAACCTTACCCCAAGAGCTGGGTATTTTTGTGCTGCATTCACTTATTCTGAGAACTGCCAGTTTTTACATTTGGTAATATTCAAAAAACTTATTGGTACTATACTTTCCTGTACTATACTTTACACTCCTATACAATCCTGTGTGTTAGGAGGTGTGGACTGATGGTTCATCCTGAAACTATGCAGAACAATCTGTGGTCTTACTTTTGGATTGGGGAAGGGGACAGAATGCTGGGCTGTGACAAACTGCAATACCTGTTGTGGCTGAACGGAGTCACTGTGGAGTTGGTTAGCCAATGTGGGAATATGTGAGAAGGCCAGCTGGCAAAAGAACAGAGTACAACCTTGAGGACCTTTCCAGGTTTGTCTTATGATTGCCTACTGAAGCTTGCACGCAGCCAGAGGAGAGAACCACACTGTGAAGGCTACATCTGGGACTGAGGATTCAGTGAATTGCAGAATACTTTATACTTGTAAAAATCCCATTAAAAATGGTTTAGACTATCCTGCCTATGTAATCCACCTTTGGCATTTGCTTTGGTATGGGAAAAGACAGGATAAACATGAATCTTATGAACTTGTAGGATTGTGCTTTAAGTTTATATTACTCTGCTGTTTTGCAGCCAGAACTTTTGATAGCATTGTGATCTTTAGGGTGGGAATCTTTTTTGCATTATTAGCTGAGCAAAACTTGATTAGGAGATGTGCTATTCCTCACTTCCAAACATATAGCAAAATGAAAAGGATAAACATTTAAAGGATGTATCAAGAGGAAAATGTTTGATGTACTTGATCAAGTAACTAAACAAAAGAACAAGTGAAAGCAGTGAAACAAAAGAACAAGTGAAAGCCAACACATTTTACAGCCTAAACTTAACCAACTTTCCCCCAGTGATGCAGCCCTGAGATAAGGAAACAAATGTTCCCTTATCATGAGGCGGCCTCCATGACTGCGCCCCCCTGGCTGCAGAATGCAATGCACACCCCAGTGGCATAGCTACATTGGTACTAGAAAGTTGGTCAGAATTGGGCTGTAAATTAAAGATTGATCATATCAATTCAGATTGAGAGATTGGGACCATAAGTCTCCATATGCTTTCCTGAACAATCTGTTTTAACACATAACCTGATAACACAGGAAAATTTTAAGCTCCCTATAAGCAGAAAACTAAGAGCAGCGAGAGATCTGAGCTAGAACCTTTCTCCTTGAAAAGCTTTCTGAGCTTTTACATAAAGGAATGTTTAAAATAATAAGTGCTATCTAATGCAGCCTACTCTATCACGCTGACTGTCTATCATCTCTTTCTGTTGCATATGTAAGACTAGGCTCAAAGAAAATAGAACAATTTTAAATGTCATGTAATTAACAATAGCATCTAGCACCTAGTTAACTATCCTTTAATCAGTGAGCTAGAAGTATGCAGGATTACAGCCTTGGTTTCTGTTTCAATTCAGCAAAACAGAATTTTCTCAACAAATCTAAAAAATGCGTTTTGGCTGTTCTGCTGCACATAGCTTGAGTTTTTTCTCTTTGTTGTGCTAAGCTTGCCATCTACAGCACTCCCAATTTTTCTTCTTTAGCATGTACTCAATCCATTTCTGTTAAAGCTGAGAGTTAGATACCCTGAAAGACAGCGTCGTTCATTACATTTCCATCTCTACCCATGCTTGGTATAAAGAGAACAATGTTCTTTATTTTAATTTTTACAGAGGCATGTAAAGTATAAAAAATAGATAATTTTTAATATAAAAAATAGATAAAATTATTTGTGCTGGTACGTCACATTTAACACCATTGCAGAATCCTTAAAAAAATCTCATGAAGATTTTGGATTGCAATTGGTTATCGTCTTTTCATTACATTTTTGCTACTACTATTCTCTCATTTCAGTAAGATGAGAGTAAGATGGATAAAGAACATAAACTGCTTTTATTTTCAGAACACATAAACAGCTTAATTTGTACATATAATGCACATATTTTCAGAGGGAAAGTTTGTTTAATTTTGGCTATGATTGACAGGTACATTTCAGGCGCAATCTTACCCAACTTTCCAAGGCTAATGCAGCTATAATGCAGCCCCGAAGTAAGAGAACAAATGTTCCCTTGAGAAAGCCTGCGCGGCTGCATTCCCACTGCAGGATGCAGCACACACCCTATTGGCAAGTAGAAACTACTTCTACCAACTTGAAAATTCAGCTCATCATGAGAAAACTGGGAGAAGGGACCAGTGTGATAGAGCAAGCTGCAATATATTTTGTCCTGGGTGACTTGTGAAGGTTTGGTCTTCAATTCTCTGCCCTAATGCTGTATGTTTCAATACTTTTTTAAAAAATGCAGTTTTTATCTTATAAGAGGACGTTTCAAACATTTAGAAATACATTTATATACAAGTATGCAAGATTTATTTTCCTTCACAACATCTTAAAATAATATTTTTTCCAGAACATACATATACACACACCTGTGGTTTCTCAGGATTTCCATAGCAAAATTAAGTTTTTAAAAGTCACTGATAAATTGTGTATCTTTGTTTTGTGAACTTGTTCTTTTTCATGGATTAAACAAAGGTATTCTGTGGTTCTATTATAGCCAAACCCAAAATGTTTCAATGTATAAGATCTTTAAGTTTTTTTAAAAATGACCATTTCAATTTCAAATTATTCATACATTTTTAGAACTCTGATTCTATGCAGGATAACTTTTCTCCTCTGAAGAAATTTCACCCTTTATTGTATATTCAGGTCAGTACTTTGTGCAAAGTTTTAATTTCATTTTCAAAACTGTTGGAAAACCAAGGCCAGCCTTGTCCTGATACAATAAATCATAGCCCATTATTTGATAATCCAACACACACATTCTCATTATTAAAAAGAGTTCAATGTTATCTGTTTCAAATTTTATTTTCGAAATTTCTTCTTCTTCAGATTTTTCTTGCCTGCGGCCTGGGCTGCCTTTTCAGCCATAATGTCTTGATACTTCCTTTTATTATACCTATAAGAAAAAAATGTCATGAAATATGAGAACAGCAAAAGCAGAATCAAGAAAAAATTGCATGACTTTTATATATTTTGCCATATCAAGATTTTATATTTTGTTTCAAAAATTTCTAATTGTTTTTCTATTAAAATATGCAAAACAGCATACAGTAAAGTGATAAAATAAAAATGAGACACTGAATAAAAGGAATAGCAAAGTTAAACAGTAAAAACAATTCATTGTGAAAGGCATAGGAGGATAAAAATGCCTTTGCTTGGTGCCTAAAAGACAGTAACATATAGATGGAACATAAAGATATTTAATAGCATCCAATGACCATTAGGCGAATCAAACTGTGAATACTGTGGTAGTGTATCCTGGAGTACCAGAATCAGGAGACAATAACAAAAGAGGACTGTGGCTTTTGTGCTCTTTTTCTGAGTCTCCTGAAAGCATATGACTGCCCACTCTTCAACATGGGATGCTGCAGTAAGTAAGGATGCTGCATTTATCTCAGCCAGAAAGGCCATTGTTTCTAGTTATGGCTAGAGATGTAAAATTTCTGGAAATTTTGAAGCTCGGAAAAAACCCTGTTTTTTCTGGGCGTTTTTCAGAAGAAACGGAAATTTTTGGAAAAATTGAAAAAAAAATGCTACATTAGCACTTTTTTTTTTCCTTTTCCAGGTTGAAAGTCATTCTGATACTTCAGAAACATAAAATATGACTATGGACAATTTGGCATAAAATTATCACAACTAGCATATTAAAAATATAATGTATCCAAACAATTATTACAAACAGAATTTACTCTTTTAAAATAATATTTATTTGTAATTGTAATTGCAAACTCTCAATTTAATGGACTTCAGTTCAATGGACTTGAAACAGACAATTTCTGAGGTCCCAGAAATCCATTAAACCCTACCTTACAAAGCACCCTCGGCAATGCCAAAGGAGATCTTCAAGGTAGTTAAAGTACATTCCTAGAGTTACTGTCTACTTTAAAAAGTTTTTTTTTTTAAAGAAGCAGTAATTAATGGAGTTAAAAACCTATTTCTTAAAAAGACAAGATTTTTCAACTCGGTTCCAAAACTACATGCTTTACGCCATATATACACATATTAAAAAAAACATTTCTGAGTGAAATATTGGTTTTATGTTAATGTAGGGAGCATTAATGACATCTATGATGCAACTGATTACTATTGCAATATTTTACTATATTAATCTATCATAATTCAAATACATTACCAGTTCTCTACTGGTTTAATAATAATAGTAAACCTTTTCATGAAGTCCAAAGCAACACTGAGCAATCAAAGCCAAATGGCACCACTATGCCCCCCCCAAAGTAACCTCAATATTGTCTCTCCACCATACCACAGAAACAGAGAAACTAAGCTATACCTAATAGGAATGCCATAAACTGCCAACTCCGCCTACATTCAATAAACTTGACAAGACCTTTGATTTTTCTGAATTACCTCCTGTTCCTGCATCCATGAACATGTACCATAGTAACATTTTGTCATATTCTTTTATGCTGCCATATTACCTGTACAAAATTGTCAGTAAAATTTACTGTAAATACCTTCTAAACTCAGAATCTGCTAGCAATTCTTCCACAATGTTTTTCTTCCTTTCTTTCTTAGGAATTCGAGCGTGGTAGAAGTCTGCTGGAGAATCCACAATAGTTCCAACCTGAGAAAAGAAAATTCAAGGTAAGCCTTACAGTTGCAATTATTTGGAAGATCACTGTTATAAGAAGAAAGTAGGGGGTAACTGTACAGGGTGAACAGGTGAAGCCTACAATACACCATGATTCCTAAAAGCATATAACACAGTGATGCTCTTACAATTTCCAGAAAAAAAGTTTTAATATAAAGAAACTGCATGGTATGACTGTTTTATTCAGCACCACCTTAGGTAAAAATTACTCACTTGCATACCACTAAACATGCTTATGAAACAAGTTCACACAATGGTGCACTGGACTTGGTGAAATCTGTGAACCTTCAAGATGCTTAACTGTCCTCTGGACTGCAGCCACTGGCACAGTCCAGGAGAGAGGTATATACTGGAGAGCGGCGTGCACACACACCACACACACCACACACACTCAGTTGGAGCTCTCTCAGTTTTGTAGCAGTAGGAAGCCATGTAGTTTCCTTTTCAAGTGGCAACCATGCAGCAAATGAACGTAGGAATTAGGGGTAAACAGCCACACAGAGTACACTGCAAGCAGAAACACAGGCGGACAAATGGAATGTAGTTGCAAAAAATTATCGTTTTTGACCTTGCTGTCTTACCTGGAAGTATTTGGGAAGACCTTTCCTATCATTCTTTTTATAAAATCTTTTAGGATCCATAGCTGCCCTCATCTTGAGAGCATGAAGGTCATTTTTCAACTCTTCAGTCATTTCTGGGGCTTTCATACCAAACCAGCCATCTCCTGTTGTTTTCTCTCGTTCTGCCTATATTAGAAACATTCAGTAACATTTTAATTACATTCAAGCAGATTCCAAGTAATGCTACCAACTAATTGTATAATCCAATACTTTTCATTTCAGGATGGGTTGCTTTGCAAGGCCTTGACGTGATGTTATTCTAAAAGTCAAAACAAAGCAAAAACCAGACTGCAGTAAGTACACACACTCAGGAAAGAGCTTTTGATTTTATTATGCAGATTTTTTGAGTATCTTGTAAATTCCTGCATGTCTTCTTTTAGCAATGAAAAGAGAAACAAAATCTGTACCCTAGAAAGAAATGAGACTCTGAATTCAGCCTTTAAACCCAGTTTATATAATCAAGTCAACAGATTTCTCACAGTTCAGGATTTTCTATTTACAGCCAAACAAAACGAACAAGCCCAACAAGATCATTCACAGTATTACTGTTAATTATTTATGCCACAGAACAACCCTACATATGGATTGTACACATTTATATTTCTAATAATACATATGAAGTAGCCCACATGAATAAACTGGTATCACCACACAGCCAATCAATTACTATTCTTTATGCATCCTAGCCCAGTGCCCCACCTGCACCCAAGGTACAATTTCACCATTCTCCCAGATTTCGTCAAATAACTTCCCCTCCCACATGTTACCCCTGCCTCTCATCCTTTCAGGTTTCCTTACACCTGTTCTGAACTCTCTAGCCCTGTTTAGTTGTTTGTCTCCCTGTGAAGATTTAAATGTGAAGGCTTTTTCTAGAGTGCACTGCCGATGCACGTGTCTAGCCTGGTCACCTCCCTTTCCTATGATCAGTATTTTTCTGTAGCGACACCCATTGAATACAGTGAGTTTCTTCCTATGAACACACCCTGGAATGTTTCAGAGTGGCATTCAAACTTTCACTG
The DNA here is from genome assembly GCA_029204185.1 of Lerista edwardsae. NCBI lineage: Eukaryota > Metazoa > Chordata > Lepidosauria > Squamata > Scincidae > Lerista > Lerista edwardsae. The sequence continues at coordinate 6,445,020 of JAJKFI010000065.1, forward strand.
TGTTCAGCATTTATCACTGCAGACAAATGCTGCTCACAGGGGAAGTAGGGGTGTGTGTAGAAAAGAACATGCATCACTGGTGAACTCTAGAGAAAGTCCTCATTTATTTGTCTCTATAAGACAAATGACTAAACTGGGCTTCTGTGTCTTCAGCATCTCTGACAGCCACTAAATTCTGCTCTGCCCGTTACCCTCATTCCAGCATTGCATTTTATTTCCTGACCTTAGAGGATAAGCTTTACAAAAAATGCATTTATTTGATATGTAGTAATCACACATAACCACATGAGCTGTATTTAAGGAATAATCATTGTCCCAGTTTGTCCCCAGCACAAAGGGCTGACGAGTGCTTTTTAAAAGTAAAAGCTAATATCAACCACAAATATATTTCCTTTGTCATACTTCATCCCATCTTCAAGAATTTCAGGACGGCACAGAAGGCATTATCCCATATTAACCTCATGAAGCAAACTGAGCTAAGAAATACAGTAAATAGAGATTAAGTATAAGTCTGCAGAGAATTCTTAAAATAAACCTATGCTTACTGAACATTACCAATATTGCTCAGTGGCACTTTACTTACCCTGCGTTGTTTCTTTAATTGGCGGGCTGATTCTTTTAGAGGTGGAATACAATCCTTTTTTTCAAAATCTGGAGTTATTATACTCTTCTGCAAGAGCTGTAAAAATATATCTCATTGATATAACTATTACCAGGCCTAACCTGAGGGCAGGTCACACCTCAGGCACAGAAAATTCACCACTGTCCCCCATTACCCCTTGTTCATCCACCCCACCCTCTTCAAACGGGGGGTAGCAGTGGTAGCTGCTGCCTCCACTGAAAAAAAACACAAGGCAGCAAATTGCTTCCTTACCACCTTCCTCAAAAGTCTTTCTTTAATAAAAACATGAAGTTTTCCCCTTTCTTATTTAAAGGGATCAGGTGAGGAAGGAGAAAGGTAAGGGGGCAGGGGCTTGGATTACCATTAAAAGTGAGCGTGAAGTAGATTAGAGCAGCTCCTTTTGCAGTGGGCTGGAGTGGGGAGGCAACAGCAGACTCAGGATTACAGGCAACCCAAGTCTGTTTTCTGTTCCCCACAATCCACAGCTCGATACAGGCTACATTGCTTAAATCATTGATGGGCTGGTTCTGACTTCTATGCAATACTATGCAGACCAGTGCTTTTTAAAGTATTTGAGAGACAGGCTTGTGGTACATCAGCTTTAATTTCATCACTCCCCTCTTCTTTTTCTACTATCTTGTCAACTTTCACGAGGCTTCGTGCATATCTAAGTCCTGCAGCAATGCTGAGAAGCTGGAAGCCACAGGAACTACACCACGGATAGACATTGGATAGCCTATGGACCAGTGCCAGTAGGCGGATCACAATTTGAGTAGCACTGACATAACACACTAAAGGAACATTAAGTGCCCAAAGCATTGCATTTATCTATTCCACTCTTAACATTTTCAAGGTTGGTTGGTACATCCTTAAAGCAGATTTCACTTTCAAGAACTACAGCGTTCAACACCACTGACCAAGAACCAAGCGACAACCATTGTGACACACCAGAATACTGAAGGTTGTGTTTGGATGTACAGCAGTTTTCTGAAATAGTTTATTACAAGTGCAAAAGGTTATCAAATGTGTGGTGAGCTAAGCTGATTTCCAGACTGCAGCCTTGCAGCCACTCAACTTCATGGTGAGCCACACAATTTACTATTTGTTTCATCCTGAATGCAAGTACATTCATGAGCATGGTCACCCACATTCTGATATGCTAAAATAGCAGCATGAATTGAGCCTAAAGAAAGGGATGTAAGGGTGAATTGAACAATGACCAATCAAATTTTCAGTTCTGAAAATGTGGTTAAATAACATCAATTAAAAATCAAGATAAAAGGAATGGTAACTGAGCTGATCTCTTTGTATACCAACAATCTTAATTGGGAAGGAACTGTATATAAATGTGTTTTGGTTAAAAATTTAGATTTTGATCTTTGTAATAATTTTGTTCTTTACATAGCTCCTATATTTATTAAATACACCGCAAAAAGTACAATGGTGGGATTTGCATCTTCCTATTTCATACTGCTTTCAACTGAATAGTAATATTTCAATAGGTTACCTCATCTTTCTTCTTCTCCTTCAGTGGCACAATTCCATGTGAACCAGGCTTCTGCTTTCCTGTATCAAAACTAATATATAAGCCACCAAGTTGCTTAACATTTAGGCCAGGATCAATGCTGCTTGAAAACGGTAAGCTAGAAGAGAAAGAGCTAGTTAGAAAAATTTAATTGAGCAAAGGCTAGCAACATTATTCTCTCTCTCACACACACACACCCTTTCCCATAGGAAATGAAACATGCAAAATACCTTTTAACTTCTTCCTACTAAATGTTAATTTTCATCTTATCCACTTCAACTGCATACTACAAGACTCAGGCAAAGAGCTACTTAGAAAGCAGCTGAGTAAGGAAAATTCTTGTGCTTATGCAGATGTTCAGATTAAGCCCTCAGTTGCTTATGCCCAGGCTAGGTTTTCAGGGTCTTGCACAGCTTCTTTTCATGACTCTGATTGGCTATTCATGTTCCTCCTTTCATTCATTCTATCAGGCCTTACAAAATTAACAATTCTCCCCACCCACAAAAAAACACCCTGGCCGAATGACTCAACCGGCGAATTCAGCAAACATCTCTCTCAGCAAGAAAATGACTGTGGCCCAAACCTAGCCAACTTTTCAGGGCTCTGCCAATGGGGTACACCCTGTAGTGGGGGGAGCTGTCAAGGAGGCCTCTTCAAGGTAAGGACATTTGTTCTCTTGCCTTGGGGCTGCATCAACTCTAGAAAGTTGGATTGGGTTAGGGCTAAAGTGATCTTGAAAAAACTTACATTTTATTATTTGAAGTCAGTAAATCTTCATCTTCATCTATAAACTCCTCTTCGCTGTCTTCTAGCTCTGAGGACTCTTCACTTTTCTCACTCTCTTTATCGTCCTCTAAGTTCTTCTCCTTTTCTTCTAAATAGTATGCTTTGCTGGAGTCCAAGCCAGGTGTTTTGTCAATTACAAACAATTCTTCATGGAGTGATTTGTCCAAGGCCAATACATTTTTATTATTTGTACCTTTGCAACTAGTAATCATGTCCATGCCATTAATTTCTTCTAAATCACTATTTTCAGAATCATCACTATCATCACTGATAAGAAGTGAAGCACTACAACACTTTTCATCCCTTGCTTTTTTTGTTCCACATGAAGAGGATTCAGCACCTGGCTCCTCTTGGTTTTCATCACTGTCCACACTTGCAATGGAAACCCTGCAGTCATCATCACTACTTTCAATTGTTTGGATTGGGATGATCTCATTTTGTGGGCTACCTGTAGGTACCTTATCTACATCTATTACCTCTTCAGCATTTTGGAAACAGCTTTGCATAACCCTTCTATCTGTTTTGGGAGGTTCTGAGTTGTTTTTGCTTTTATTAGGAGTTGCCTGTCTTGGGAACTTATCAGGTTTTTCAGGGCTTATGTGGTTGTGCGGAAATAGGTCTGTATTCTTCACAGGTGATGTTTTTTCAGTTACTTGTCTGGCTTTTTCTAAATTTTGATCACACACTTCCTCTACTTCATATATATCATCTGATATTTGTTTTGCAATGGGTACACTCATATCTTTATCCTTTCCTACCTTTAGCTCTGCATCATCCACACATTCATAATCTTTATCCTTTGGCCTTGCTTTTTTAGGAGATTTTTTGGTACATTCCCGCTCCAGTTTTTTAGGGCTGCTTGAAAGAATCTGTTTTGGATCACTGCTGATAACAGATTCAGAATGGCATTTTGTTTTACAAGGGCTAGGATGTTCATTGTTTTGAGTACACGAGAAAGAGGCCTTTTCTGTTTCTAAATCAGATTTTGTGGGTTGTTCTGAATCGGAGATCACTATTGTTAGGGATTTGGTTACATGCTCAGGCAATTTTTCATCTCCCACCACAACTTCACTTTTTCTCTCAGACTGCAATGTTGTTTCTAACTGTGATTTCACTCGCATGCTCCTTGTTATTCGCTTAAATGGAACAGATGGTTCTGTGGAAACACCTGAGCACCATGATTCTGCATCAGACACTTCTTCAGCTTGGCTTTCACATACTGGCAATACACTAGCCTTGACTTGCTGCCTTCTAGTCTTTCGTGGAATATTAAGGGGCCGTACTCCTGAAACAGTGGAAGAGCATGATTCTGCTTCAGAGATGTCCTCATCTTCTTGATATTTGTTCCCTTCATTTGGAAGGTTTTTTTTGCTTTGTCTATTTTTAGCTGCAGATTCTGGCTGACAAGGAATCATAATTTTTCGCCTTCTTGTTATTCTGATAAACATAGGTGTATGAAGACCAGATACAGAGGAACAATTTGATTCTGCTTCAGAAATATCTCCATCTGCCTGCAATTCAGCAACTGAGTCTGCTAAACATAATGCTTTACTCCTATTCGGAATCTTCTGTGTCTCCAAAGATTCTTCCACACCTGATTTTGTTTCTGATTCTTTCATTTTCTCAGATTGAGACTCAGGAATGATTTCTGAGTGGGAATTAATTTTGCTTCTGCTCCTGGTTGTCCTCACACAAGTGCTGCCTTCCACTGAGGTCAGCTGGGGGAACAAAAAAAGATGTCACAGTGAACATGACAAAATAATTGCAATATTTGTACATGGTCTCAAAACTATGGAGCACTGTACGGTGGCTTTCCAAACAGCCAGCTATTGTAGCTGCAAAACAACATTATACCAATCTATAAAGTAAGGGGACCTTTTTAGTTTCACCTTGCCTATTTAAAAATTTAGAATTGTGAGCACCATCAGCTTTTGTCACAATGCTGGTTTCTGAAAGAATCCTCCTTCCTAGAATTTGTACTCCTAGACACAAAAAATTAGAAACAAAACAGCATGCCTTTATTAATAGCTACCACATTTTGTTGTTTAAACATTTATTCCACAGGCATCTATTAAACTACTCAATTCACATGATGTTGAGCTGTCTTTGGTAGTACAAATAGATTTTTCAAAATTTCCGTAGAAATATCAGTTGTCAGAGCCATGTGATGTTCTGAACAAGAGCATCACATAGGCAGAATCTATATTTATCAACTCACCAAATGGATCTCAGATTCCATCTCCTTATCAAGAACACAAATGAGAAAATAACATGTTAAGGGTGAAAACTAAAGTAAGAGCCAGGCAGCGAACTCCTCGTGCAGCAATGCAGTGGCACCAATGCAGCTAATGCTGAATCCTGCACAAGAGTTATGGCCTGTGGAGGCCTACTCAGGGTAAGGGAACATTTTTATTCTTGCCCTGGTGTAAGACCCAGTAGCCACTATGGGTTAACTCGAACCTGTGCCAGTTCAATAGCTAGTGCAAGAGCTGTGCAGGTGGATCAGGCCCAGAATGTGGGTTAGAATTTGATGGATACCACTGAACCTGAGCTCTTCTTGAGCTGAACCCACTCTCTTTTCTGCCCTGTCACCTCCCTATTCTGCCCTACCCCTTCCGCCTACCTTATGCAGTGGACCTTTGGCCATTTGCTAGCACTTGGGAGACCGCTCTGGTCTGTCTGTCAGTGATCCAGGCCGCAGCAGGGTGCTGGGATTTGTGTCTGCTAAACAGCAGATCTGAAATGCCCCATCGGCCCAACATTCCCCTTGCCTTGTGGTGAGTGCCAGTGCAGTCCTAACTTGCATTAGGGTGAAGCACAGGCCTGCTTGCTGGCCAGCCAACATGCTGGCCTACTCCTGCACAAGTTACAATTGCACCCTAAGTCTTAGTGACAGACCCACAATCATTTAAGCAAATTATTGTGATTTCTGAATACTACCTAAGGACCAATAAATTCCTCATGCATTTTGCTGAATGAAACATCACTCTCTTGCTGCCTGATCACTCCTAGTTCAGGTCCTTGGTGCAAAACACGAGGTTTAGAAAGCAAACCAAAAAAAACAAAGCATCATATTGCACAGGTTCCTGATCACTCTTCTCCAAATGACTCCGCTACAATCTTGTAACTGTCAGAATTACAAGGGGCAGCAAGGCACTTTAGATCAGCACATTAAAGTCCCTTCCCTCCTTGGCGATGAAAGGTGCATTTGGGTAACCATGCTGCAGTGGACTAGCTAAGCCATGCCAAAACACAGACAGTTGCTATGTGCCATGCAAACGTGTTCATGAAAATAACATGGTGTAGATCGTTAAAAGGCAAAGGAACCCCACTAAGAAAAGCACAGAAAACCAGTAGAGAAAGGAGATACTAGTACCAACTGTGAAATCGGAGTGCCTTAGACCACAGCGCCTCTTACCACGTAACAATCTGCAGGAATTCACTACGGCAGCCATATATCCGGCTCATAGTTCCGCTGCACCATGCTGGGCTGTCCCCTTTTTAGAGGCAAAGCGTCAAGATCTACTTGAAATGAAAAAGGAGCCTGAGAAGAGCTCCTTACCTGCCATCAAGAGAGGGGAAAGGGTTGCAATGCACCGCGTGCTCTCGCTCATTCCCCGCGCCCCCAAATGGGCCACCTCCCTTGAAGAGAGAAGCTCCGAGGAAATAACGCAGCGTGCACAAACGTCTCCTTCTCACCCTCGCCGAACCTCCGCCAATCATGAGATCGAGCGCCGGTGCGATGATGCTACGCGCGCTCCCGAAAGGGAAAGCTCGTGCACGTCGAGCTCCCGCGAAGACCAGCGGCAACACACCGCCGCGTCCTCCTCCCTCTCACCTTTGCTCCGGCAGCGCGGACGTGACTCTCGGCCTCCGACTCACTCCGCCGCGCGGGGCGCCTGGTGGCCACCATCTTGCCGACCTCAGGAGGGTGTGCGCCGGAAGGAAGGTTACTCGCTCACTTCCCGGTAACGGCGGTGTGCAGCGGGCGGCCACTCCGGGTGGAAACACTCTGTTTCCTCTTCGGTTCCTATCTGCTGGAATCACCGCTAAACTCGTGTGCTCGTACCATAGGCAGTGAATGATGGTTGAGGGGAAGTTGTTAGGAGGCAACTAGCAACCTACCAAGGTAGTAATACTTCCCGTTTGTCTTCTGCATAGTGGTTCCACAATGTGGCCGGAGTGGGCTAACTTCTTTAGACCTTAGATTTGCCAACTCTGCAGCCTACTCCTGGTTATTTCCCTTCCCACCCCCCACAAGATGTAATGTTGGAAATTCCTATCTTCATGTTTGGTTTCAGTAGGACCCTGGAGATTGAGGTTCATTCCCAAACACCCTATTATGCTTCACTTTCCTCTTTCAGAACCAATGCAAATTTTTGTTTCCGTTTACTGTATAAATTACCATGCAAAATAGAGAAAGACGATAGCAGCTACTTCCATGACTTGAAATGACTAGCTAAAAAAAAAGAAAAAAGAAAAAAGAACGCAGCCTTTTAGTAGTTCACTTGAGTAGACTCATCCTCTTTGCACATTTTGAGTAGACTCAGACTCAGACTTTGCACATTTTGACCAGTGGGGGGTAACATAATTACCAGCTCTCAAGCACATGCACACCAGCCTTGATGACCACACCACAGTAGAAAAACACCTTGTCAAAAACGTTGAGTGAAGCTGCACATCAGCAGGCTGCAAGTGTATGCTTCTTGTTGCATGCAGAAAACTATTTTAGGGAAAAATCTAGCCTTCTTGATATGTTCTTCACTTATCCCCTTTTTAAAAAATATGGAAGCACATGCATGTGAATCCCCTTTCTGCGATTTGCATAGCTCAGATACACAGTTTACAGAGGTATCAGAGAAAGCCCACTCACACACAACATGAACTATTATAAATTGAAAAATGCCCATTGACAGTGGTTCTCTGAACACAGATTAGGGCTGCTCTGGATCAAAAACTGTATATATCTTGCACTGGAAGTTAAGGTAAAAAACAAGCTTTAGACCAGGAGTGCCAAAGTATTTTTCATTCCCTGCAGGTTTACCAACTCATTGAGATGTAGTTGATGTACATCTATGATGTAGTTCTAGATCTTCTTGAAGAAAGACTTACAGGCATGCTAAATTGTTCAACAGTACTAAGAGTTTGGGTCTGGAAGATCCCTTTCTTCCTATATAATCAGTTCTGTTTTCATAGTGTAGGTGTGAGCCAAATATGAAGTGTGCACAGCTTAATACATTTTAAGGCATGAAGTACTATTTTATGTAAACACTCCAACCAGCACTAACCAAAGGGTAAATATTATTCAGAGTGGGAAACAGGCCAACATTTTAATAATTCTTCCCCCCCCCCCATGGTACAGACTTGTACCATTGTTTTAAAGTGTGCCAGGCTTGCAAAAGAAAAATGATTACTATACCACCATTACCAGATTTCTGTAAAGCAAGCTCTTTTTTAATCAACAATAACAATTTCAAACTTGTAAAAAGCACATTCAGTACAGAAGTTTAAATAAGACCATCAGTTCATTCTGAAGCTGACTACATATAATTGCAGCACTCAACACCAAAATTCAGCCCATTTTGTATCCTGACCCCAATTTTGAAGAAACATTTTCCTGTACATTCCATATACACATACTGTACTATTTTTAGCAATATCTTCCGAAATAGGTATTTTAAGCAGCAAAATTTATTTGAGAATCCCCGTCAGAAAAGTCACATTAAAAGCAAATTTCATTAGTTCTTACTTGGGTTCATGACCTCATACATGACTTGCCAGGAACTGGGGTGGCTGTCACATTCTTAAAATATTTCAGGACCACATGCTAAACCCTATTATTCAAAATTTCTATAAACAAAAGCTTGAGAAATGCACCCAATGGAATGGATTAAAGTAGGAAGATGTGGTATTATGGATGTACAAAAACATTTATTCAATTTAGCTGCCTATGGCAAAGTTACTTTTTGATTAGAATGTACAAATTTTAAAGTCTTATCCCTTATGAAATTTTATTGGTGCATTCAGAGGTATGTAGATAAGGGCGCAATTCAAGAGCACCCTTGCGCTGTACGTGCGTTGGCCCAACGCTGCCGTGAAAGTGCCATGATAAGGCACTTTCATGCCAGCTCCTACAGTTCCAACAGAAACTTGTCAAAACTTCTGTGGCGCAGAAACACGTAAATAAACAGTGCACGGACCAGCATAGGCCCCTTGTACTATGATGGAGGTGTGTAATGGGGACTCAAGTATTGTATACATTCATGAATATATTACCCAATTTGCTTGCATACACTTAGGCCCCGATCCTATTGAGCCTATTTGCATCTCTGTTGCAAATGGCGTTGTAAAGCGCCTCCAACACGGGTGATAAGCTGCTACCGCTGGTGCTGGGGTGGCGCCAGGGTGACAGCATGGGCACCCCAGAGGGAGCTCTGCTCGCCTGCCACTTGCCAGTGATGCAGCCATTCTGGGGGGGGGGGGCGGAAGGGTGTTACAAGGTGGGGGAGGGATGGAGTGGTGCGGGACTGGTGGTGACTCTTGCCGCCGGTTCCTGGCCTCCGAGTAAGGCCATGCGACCTTACTCAGAGGCCCTTGCTTCTGCATCAGCTAAGTAGCCGGCACAGAAGCAAGTAGACCCATCACCCGTCCTGCTTCCTTACCACGGGGAAAGGGGATGAAATCCCCTTTCCTTGCGGAGGCTCCAGCAACAGCCTGGTTACCATAGGATGCAGCAGTAGCTGCCTGGCTACCACTGCTCTCCAGGGTGATCAGGCAGCATAGGATTGGACCCTTTGTTTTGTCTATGAATTTAACCAGACTTGCTAATTCTGCAACTGTTCATAAATCTATTCCACTATCAGCATAGCAGCAATTAGGAAAGGTTTAACAAGTTACATGTCTCCTTGCAAATAAAAATATTTCAATCAAAATATACCTAGTTAATTTTTTAGTTTATATTAATCATTAAAATACTCCAAATCTTTTATTTATATATAATCTCTACATTAGCAAATAGTTTAAAGAAAAATAATATTTCACACATGTGGTCTCAGCACAAAACACATAGGAAAGGAAAGGAAATGGAAAGACCAACTATGTTGTCAGATTGCTATTCCATTATATAATCGGGACTTCAGTAACCACTTGATAATAAAACTTTTGGTTTTTTACAAATTCCAGTTTGCACCTGGATACAATATTTTTGTAGAGAGACTGGGTGTCTCAGAAGCTGGTTATTGTCAAAATCAATTTTAAGACGATGTGATTCTTTTGGCTTGCAGGATATAGCCTTTGGATTTGATAATTCCTCTGCTCTTAACAATGACTGAATACCGTAGCAGCCACAGTGGAGCCCATTCATGCGCTTGACAATCTGGGATACTTTCCTGAAGAGAACCTTGGAAACTTGATTCACAAAGCAGTTCTAAAGTTAAAGCAGAGACATTTGATAAATCCCATTAAAACTGTTTTACCACAATGGCAGAATATCATTAATTCTTCGTCCAAGTGATTGGATTATTCTTCTGAAATATATTCTGAAAATTATAGTGGGGAATCCAAAATAGTGAAATCACTCTGGACAATAGCGCTAGTTATTTCATGAATTTAAAATGCCGCCTCACCCCATATATTGACACAGAATCTAGTTTAGCAAAGCAACTTGTTAGATGACCTCACCTTTTGGATCATTATGTGTTAAGAGCTGGATATCAAATTCTTTTGCAAATGCAGTCAAATCTGGTGGCATCACACAACAGGAAGCAAGATTCACCTGGTTACTGCTTGGTTTCACCTTAAAACAAAAAAAGTTCAGAGATAAGCCAGCACTATGTTGTTTGCCTTCCATATACAAATATTATGTTTGGAGGCCCTTTTCTAGGTGCCTCTACCATCTAAAGCAATGATGGCGACCCTATGGCATGCGTTCAAAGGTGACATGCCATGGTGTTTTGGGTGACACACCAGCATTTCACAACATGCAACAACTGAGGATTTTTTATAATGATCTGATTTTTGTAATGATTTGATGTTTTTTATATAATGCATAGCCCCACACAAGATTGGATTGTATTTTTTAAAATAAATGAATATGTAAAAATTAGTTTCTCTTTTGTTAAGGATGGGGAGTGACACACCAGCAGAGTCAAGTTAGGCATTTTTGACACGGCAAACCCAAAAGGTTCGCCATGACTGATCTAAAGTGATGCATGCAGCAACTACAGAGGATTTTCTCAGTGGTTGTGACCCCCTCCCCTTTGGAAAATTCTCACCAGGGAGGCTCACTTGCTACTCAGTTTTATATCCTTTTAGTACTAAGACCTTTGTATTTCTCTAAGCTTTTCTACCTTTTATGGCATTGCTTCCAAACCTTTTAGCACTTGGACCCACTTTTCAAAACACCCAAACTATTCCAAAACAATAGTCCCAAAACTATCAGGAATCCACCTAGCTTTACAAGAACATTTCAATTTGAACATTGCAAAAAAACATTTCACATTACCAGTCACTCAAGCCTCTATTTTATCCTACTTACTATGGTACCACCTTCTGGAGTGTTTGTTGAGCTCCTTGGTCATGAGATTGAGACCATTCTGGTGGCCTTGTGTTCCCCTTCATCTGACCTATAAGAATTGAGGCACGGGTGCCTTCTCATGAGTAAACATGCACATGTGGTTCAGTTTCACTTTCCATAGGACCCCACAGAAAGAGACTGGCCTGAATTCCCCCAGGCGCAGAGTGCAAGATGGCCTTTAGTACATATCTTTTAGCATAAATGCCCTGTCGGGCGATTTAATACTTTCCAAGCCAGCCTAATACTATGTTTTCTTTTCTAGGTGTGTCTCTTACTTCTAACACAAAGATGGTCATGGAAGGGTCACACCTCACTGGAAATATAGCATCAATTATATCAAGGACAAAGCTACAGAAAACATACTGAATTTCCTGATAGCTTTCAGCTCTCTTATTCAGGTAACAGGTACTTTTGCAGCCTGTTAGTTCTGCATTGAAAATTAAGTCTGATTTGGTAAACTATGAAGCTAAATATAATAAAAAAATAAAGTTGTTTCAGATTCTCTTTTGAAAGTTTGCCTCTTACCTGGGCCCACAAGAATAGCTGCTCTAACAATGTCTTATCTAGATCAGAAGTCCCTATGGCAACAATCTTTTCCTTTTGAACTAAGTTTTCAAGCTCTGCCCAGTAAGGTTGCAAGTATTCTAGGGAAAGATTAATTCCATCTTCAGTTGGAGGAGGAGCAATGATCACAGAATCCAATTGGTCAACACCAAGGGCTGAACAAGCTGCAAAACAGATAAGAAGAGGTTTATGCTCTTTCAGGACTAAAGAAAGGATTGCAAAGGTTGTAGGAACGCATATCAGCTATTTAATTCATTTACAGCCCAATCCTATGCATATCTACTCAGAAGTAAGTCTCACTGTGTTCAGTGAGGCTTCCTCCAGAGAACTGTATATGGGATCGCAACCTTGCTCGGTTGCTTGCAAAACATTCAAATCTGCGAATCCACATAGCCAACTTAAAACTTTCCTAAACCACCACTATACAAGAAGGCATTAGATGGAAGCAGCAAATGGTAAAAAGGCAGGAAGCACTAGTAGAGTTTGTAATAGGCTCCATACATTCAATCACAGCTGTGGCTTACAAGATACAGATGAGACCTAGTATATCCTGTTTTGGAAGATATCCACAAATTCACTTCTATTTACAAAGCCTTCTTACTGTTCTGTTCCTATGGCTGCTTCCAACATCAATACATTACTATATAGGGAAACTAAAACCTCATTTTTGCCTGCGAAGTGTGCTTGTAAACTCTCAAGTTGCTGCAGTACAAAGCAAGTTATGAAGTCTGGATTTCCTTCAGTTGATAACAAGCTTGTGTTTGCTTTTGCAGGATACAAGGGCTCCACTATCTTCCAACTTCAGTTCAAAGACAGTAATAAAAAGGTGTGAAGGTCCTCAGAGTTACAAACTCATCTTCAGAGAAAACATCACTTCTTTAGAGTAAGAGCCTTCAGGAAAAGCTGCAAAAGTCACCCACATTTCAGCCTTGAACTTACTCATGCCGACTGCTTCTCTGATTGATGAAGTGTTGGATCCCGCAATGAACAGTTTTGCTGAAAGTGAAAAAACAGAGTTCAAAACAGCACCTACTTCAAAAGACTGTTCAATGCAGCATGGTGAATGGGTGACCCTTGTGAAGTATCATGCTTCAGACACTGGACTTGGACAAATGACCAAAGGAGGTGTGCAGCCTCATTTTTTAAATATAGCTTGTAGGCACTGGACTAAATTTTACCAGTGGGATTGGCTATAGGGGGGAAGGATCAACTGAGCCCCTTGAACTTCCTTCTCCTGGAAGAATGCTGATTGGCCATTCCCTGTTGCTTGCCTCCAGAACTTGTTTTGATTTCACTATTCTGATTTTACTTCTATTTAAATTTTGATTTTACTTAGTTTGTAGAGACTGTTGACGGACTTTACTTCTAGCACTATAACGGTGGCGTCAGTTACTTTCAGAACATACACTTGCATTGTCCGAGGCCATAAGATGATCACTCATATGTGTACAGACATACGACTGAACAGCAAGACTGTATGGAGGTAACCAAAGCAATAACAAAACATAGTGCTTCAGGCAGTGCCCTCATTACATAGATAAGCCAAAAGAAGGCTGTGATCCTAGACGTGCTTAATTGAACGTAAGGCCCACTGTATTCAGTGAGGCTTACTCCCAAGTAAACACATGTAGGATTGTACCATCTGTCAACCAGTCAACTAGTTAATCAAAATGATTATCCATTTCAGTGAAATTTAATGTTTATAGCAGGCACAATGCTTTTAGCTGTATTGTTTTGCACAAGTCATTAATTGTGCTGGACCTTTGTTCTTATATTGTTTCTCAGCCTATTCAACACTTTCACTGAGAGCTCAATCTTATGCATGTCTACTTAGAAGAATTCTGATATTCAATGGGCTTACTCCCAGGAAAGTGTGGATAGGATTTCAGCCTGAATCTCTCCATTTTCAAGAAGCTTGCTCTGCCTGCTCTGGTTCGTAACTAGCACAATTGAATTTACCACAACTGAATTTACCTGAAACTTTCAATTCTTCCCTTTCTTCTGAATTGATCTTTTCTATTGCTTGAGCAAGTGTACATTCCAAGATTTCTGGTCTTTCCTGCAAACACATAACAATAAATACTAAACATTGATTTTCACACATTACTAGCAGCAGAAGTGACAGACACATAACATTTTGCCTCAGAAAATGTATGTTTTCATATGGTTAAAAAGCCAAATTGTCAATGTAAAAATGGTTAATGCAGCAGTTGCTTGATATTTGCAGCGCAAGTCAAAAAATGAGACACAGAAGCACAACCTAAACAGACTGCAGGAAAAAAACAGGCTGAAACAGGCGGGATGCATGTTTTTTGTGACTCCCCCTCCCCAAATTTCTTGATTAAGATAGCAAATTGCAGTGTTATAGGTTTTTAGTCTATGTTCTTATTCCGAGTTCTCATTTTTATTAATTTTAAATGCTTTAAAAGTGTACTAGGTATATGATATAGATGCTATAGTGTCAGCAGTTTCAGCCACAGTATTATTTCTAATTGGAAGAGTAGTTTATTTTAATTTCTGCAAAATAGCTTAAACAGCAAAATGTGGTGCTTTGTGTTTTTATTCAGATATTTTAACCACCAAAAGGCGATGTTTAACCATCCAAAAGCAGTTTTCAACGACAACAAAAAACACCCCTAGGCACAGCATAAAAAAGCTCCCATTATGCTTCTTCAGCTACATGGACAACTGGCTTTCAAAAGTGAACCATCAGACAAATATATCCATGAGCTCATCAGTCTTGCCCTCCTTCCTTCAACCAATATTGCCACTTCCTATTCATTCTCTACATAGGGAAGTAAACAGAATGCCCTGCAGGAATATGCCTGAGACCAAAGTCCTGCCACACTCTCCCATCTCATTGGTTTGTTTTCCCCAGTGGGAGCAACAGTATTAGAGAGAGGGGAGCAAGGCAAGAATTATGAGCTTCAACTGGCTTTTGGCTTGCTGATAGGCTCATCAGACAGTTCTGTTTTGGACTTGCAACACTGTGAGCACGCAGTAAAACAACGCTTCTGTTTTTGCCAATCCTATCCCAGTGATGTCATCCAGGCACGCCAGGAACCGGAATGCCCGGATGATTGGCAGCCCTCTGCCCCTATGGCGGAGGCCAGCCATGCCTCCCTGCACCTGGAATCGCTCCATTTCAGAGCGATTCGGACGCACGGGAGGGCCCAGAAACAGCGCGCCCATCCTCGGGAGAGGCGGCGCGGCCCAGGCTCATCCATGGAACTAGCGGAATGGCGTACCGGCCCGTTCCGCCAGGATGACACCGCTGTCCTATCCCCTTGTGCCAGATCACATCCGATTCTGGAGGAGAGCAGGCAAGTTCCCATGCAGGAACTTCCTTCCACACACACTAGTGTTAGGCTACAATCTATTACACGTGTTTTCAAAGTACAACCTACACATTTATATAATCCATATAACTAACAAAATATACTACACATATAGCAGGTATGTCACATGCACGTAACACTGCATTTCATCTTTCAAACCAACTATTGATCTAATGAGAAAATTCTTGCCTTATATTTACAGCCCTCCCAGGTATCCATGAGGGGGTACCTCTCCCCTGATATGGAAACTGCTGATATGGGGGGAGCCCTATAAACAGTTCAAAGATCCCCCTATCATGTCCCAGCATTGTGCAAATTACTTATTTGCTGAAGATTGCAACCTTCCTGGCTCTGGCTGGATCTTTGCTAACTATAACATGGAGGCAGGAAGCACTCACAGGACGCGAAGCAGAGTGCACTCCTAACCTGGAGTTAGGCCGGCACAGTTAGGCCAGCCACGTTTGGCAGGCACAAGGGATGCCGCAAAGTATGTTTGTAGAGATGTGCGCCATCCTCCCTGACCCTGAGAGTGGTCCAAATGTGCTTTATGGTGGCCCTTGTGCCAGCCAAACTTCGCTGGCCTAACTGTACCAGCCTAACTGCAGGTTAGGATTGCGCCCTGAAAAGAATGCGATGCTAAGCTCTTTGAACTCTTTATGTTGTGTTCTTTTAAATCCTCTGTGAGTGTTTCCTGCTTCCATTTTGCAGTCAGCATAGAGCCTGCAAGAGCCGAGGAGGCTGCAAACACCCGCTGATAAGGAATTTGTGCGATGGGGGGGCACAATGAGGGAGTATTTTTTAATTGGATACTGGATCTATGGATACTGGGGAACGCCTATATATTAAATTTAACATAAACACATTAACTGGGGTCCAAGGAGACCTAGCAAGAGCAGAAAACAAAGTACTTCTACTCACACAAAAGGTCCCCCCCCACACACACACACACACAATTTTTCTTCCATGCTGCATGTGCATACGCTTTGAATCTTCAGAGCAACTTTTTATGGGAGTGGCAGCAGGAAGAAGGAGGCAGGAGCGGAACTCCACTTGTGATTCTTAGGATCCAAGTCTTCATTTGTAAGAACCTGTGTCTCTAGATGGGACTGGGCATGCACATACCTTGACCTTGCAATTGTGGCCAGCCCCTCTTCAAGCTTCATCATTCACACAGATTTTAGCTGCCATGTGTACAAGCCCGGATCATAAGCCCTGATGCCCCTGCATGCTTCTCAGGCTGTTACCACATGTATGAACCTGCCTAGATGCTGGCAGCATCCATCCTGTCAACACACATTCAATAGCAGGCGTGACAGGAGACTTGCAAGCACCGAAGACAAAGAGGCAAAACCACTGAGGGCTCTCAAGTTGTGCAGTACAATTCTCTCTCTCATGCTCTATAGTAGTTTAATTTGCCCCAAACAAGCAGCATGGCAAATTCTATTAGAGGTCAGAGTATTATGTTGAAACCAACGTGGTTAAAGGCCTAGAATTCAAGTATGACAAGTCAAGTACCCAGAAGCAACATGTCTTTCCAATGAACACTTTCATTTCACAACCAGAACCAGCTTGTGAAACACCAGAGGCAAATTGGACATTTCATTAATGCTTTTATAAGGAAACATGTGAGAGAAACGATCTCTTACCTGCATTGCATCAGGGCCGATCTTTGAACTCCATTCATTTATGGTTTTCTGAATGCAGTCCCGTAGCTACAAAGTAACATTTTCATTACTTAGTAAGCATGACTTTAATTGGTATCTGTTATGCAATACAATTCAAGAGATCATTACTTTTAACAGAATACTGTATGTGTTGACAGTACCATTGTACTTCTCCTGGTGTACCTGCCCCTCATTTTCCACATCCCCTTCATCAGCTATGTCATAGAACAAATCAATGTGCTTTTCCTTGGATAGCAATACAAATAAAAAAGCAAGACCCCAAACACAAACTTTTAAAAGATTCTTCTCTTTCCTGTAAGAAAAGTGCGTGTCTCACATGAGTGGCTTTTGCCCACCTGTGACACAGCCATTAACTTGGCTTAATACTTCCTCACTTTTCTTCTTTTGCCTCAACAATTTTTATCAGGTGACTTATATTGCAGAGAGTTTAATGGAGAGTGATGGGGAGAATGTTGTGCTTTGAAAAAGCTCAGGTCCAAACCTGCAAATTTTACTGGGTGGCCTTGGGCCAGTTTCTCTCCACCTAGCTTTCTTCACAGGGTGGTTGTGAGAACAAAGGCGGAAAGAAGGTGTGACAGAAATGTAAGAAAAGCATTCATTTTACAAGGTACTCAAAGACGCTGTTGTCACTGGAGGCAAATGAGAGCTGATAAAGTTCCAGTGATGCCACAGAAAGTATTCTAAAATGTGGACAAGTTCAGGAAGCTTAAAACACTAGAAAGATAGAAGAGGATGACAAATAGCTACACATTATTTGGGCATGGTCCTCCAGTGATTCTGGCTTCTTAACCCAGTCTAAATTGATCTATGATATTCCCCCTCAGAATCCATCACTATGTTTGTAATTTACAATGCAAGAGTATATACAGCACTTGGAGTCTCTTCATACTTAAGGCACAACTAATCTGTGTTCAGATATCACTAGTATGCATTCTTACTTAAAGAACGAGCAAGAAGCAGTGCCTTGCTGCATTAGATCAAGTTTCGCCTAATCTGGCATTCTTTTTGCAAGAATTCCAGCAAGCAGCAGGTCATAAGTGGTCTGTTGGAAACGTGCTAGTTGCCCCATAGCAGACCACTATCTTCTTGATCACTGGTGCTTTCCTTATCTTACGAATTTTTCCTTTATGTTCCTGCAACAAATTATGGGTTTCCACATGGTTCTCAGCGTCACTGCAGAAATGGAGGAAGTAACATATTTCAACTTCCTGTTTGACATCCCTGCAATCTACAATTGGGGCAGACTGTGTCAATCAACAAGATCAATTAACACAGGATAGTTTGGGATTCAGGCCTAAACAACTACTTTAAAATTTTAAAAACTGAAAAGCAAAATCTGTTGCGTGATCTTGCAGCCGTGTGTGTGCATAAAAACAACAACTGTACATGGTGCTGGTTTGGGTCAGCCTCATGCCCCCTATTGGGAATGCCAGCCCAGAACTGATGCCCTTTTTGACTTTTCTTTATTTCCTAGGCATTCCAAAAGATGGAACAGCTGGCATCTTATGGTTCTGCTTAATGTTTTATCACCCAGTGAGAGCTGCTGCTGCTGCGATTTTTACAGTGCTTTACTGATTGGGTTCTTTTTATCACACTGTTTCATCTGTTTACTGAATGTGATACTTGGAGCTTTATGCTGAAAGGCAGCTAATTAGAGGCTTAAAAAGAAACTTTCTATTTTAGAGGAACTCTTTCCCCATCAACTGTTCTGCAAAAGAACCACTGCAATGGGACTCCCTTCACTTTGAGGATATTGGGTCATGCTCTGTGCTGCACACTCTACATTGCATCAGTAGGCACTGGACAAAACTGTTGGAATCCAATGTTACCCTACACAAGCCGTGAATACGATTTATAATACAACGCTCTCCTGCAGATGCACATTACAGGACAAGACTAGCAACAGTGAGCAAGCTGTTTTTCAGGGAAACAGATCCACCGTTTCTGATCTTTTCATTGAGGACCCCCAGATTGAAAATCATTGGATTACGAATAGCGCAGTGGCTGCATGGATTAAAAAAAATAAAGAATCAGAAAGCAGGAACTGTTGCCTCTGGCAAGTGTTATACAGGGTGGAGCTGGATGAGCATGTTTTAGACATGCCATGAGTGTGACAATAGCTTCTTTCAGAGAAATAACATATATAGGCTGTGCAACTGAGTGTTTATACTTTATCCTTAA
The DNA here is from genome assembly GCA_029204185.1 of Lerista edwardsae. NCBI lineage: Eukaryota > Metazoa > Chordata > Lepidosauria > Squamata > Scincidae > Lerista > Lerista edwardsae. The sequence continues at coordinate 6,464,296 of JAJKFI010000065.1, forward strand.
TCCCTCATTATTTCATTGCAAGTCTAGGTTGGAATTTAAGAGCACAGAAGTACTCTTGTGAACAACATTCTATGCAAGCATTATGTTATCACCTTAGGAATTCTGGACCAGTTCTGTTCTTGGGGCCTCTACCGAAACAGCCACACAGTGTCAGGAGAGATGTGGGGCGGGTGGGCAGGGCTGGGAGAAGATATGCTGTTGGGACACTGAAGGGACAGCAAAGGATTTCTTTTTCATACCCTTTAAAAAAAAAGTTGCTTGTATCATTGCATGACTAGACACCATGTCAACCTGGTTCTATGCATTTGACAGAGCTTGGTTTGGAATGATACGTTTGTAAAGAGCACACAAATTGACAGGCAGACTTTCTATCTGTGGGATAGCTAGACGGAGCAAAAGGAAGGGGGGTAATGGCTGGATAAATATTTTTTTCTTTTTATGTTCTGTATTGGGGAAAAAAAACTTGTCCAAAATTCCCAACTAAGAAGACACAACCCCCTCCCCTGCCATGGAAGGGAACACCCTTCTTTCTTTCAAAGTGAACTGTTCCTTTCCTTACTTTTCAAGCAGGCTACTGGAGACCTGCCAAACATAATTATGTTACTACCTCTGAATGGTATGGAGCCTATAGCTTGCAGAACAAGGATTTCTGATCCCCATAATCTATGCCCTAATTCCAGGTAGTTGGCTATATACTTTACAAGTCAAAGCTCGTCTTTAGAATAATAGTAAAGAGAAGCGAATGGATTATACAAAAAGTTTAGCAATGTCGTTTTCTAAGAACCACCATCATTTTCAAACAACTTTGACTGAACTCTTGCTACACACCCATAGTGATGTTTGATAAGAAAAGCAGTTCTTATGGTTTGTGCCTGGGGCAATCTTATTCCTTGCTTACATCACAGAATTTGTATAATCCACATGTACAAATTCTCTATGCACGCACGGTCAGGTTTATAACCAACTAGCTTTTTGTGACCCGGCGTTGCCCGGGGGCAGACATTATCCCCAGGCTCTATTAGGAGGAGGAATGAGTTTGTTCTGCAGTGCACCCCCACCTCTGGGGGCGTAAGGGGGGCCCTACCCCCACAGTATATCTGTCCAGATCGTAAGGAAGGAGTGTACCACGTGTGGTGCACATCATTCCAGGCGTTCCAGAGTAATGGTGGAACATACACACAAATCTGCAAACCTCCCTCAAAAGCATGACATAGTGAGATCCATATATAGACATATAGAACGCGTCCCTGAAATAAAACAGTATTGATGACCTGGAACCCACAATGCACACTATCACTGTGAAATGCATGAGGAAACAGGGACACCATCAACTAAGAGAGCAATATGAAGGTCCCACTTACTGTCTGCAGGTCCTGTAGCAGGACAGCCCTGCTATCCTCATGTGGCAGTATGAGAAACAGGCAGAGGTGGCCAGTTAGCTCCCTGGACATAGGCCCCTCTCAGATCCGACTGGGTGCTGGAACTCCCTGGATCCTGCTCTTTCCACCCTGGGCCAGTCAGGCAACTCAGCCAAAGCATTTAGTTTCGCTTTCTGTTCTGGTGCAGCAGCCCCCCCATATAACCTGCAGAATCGTCTGTGACCACAGGGTGGCAGCAGACCTGTAGCCCAATGCTATCCCCTTGGTTCCTGACGATCCGGGCCCCCTCCCTGAAAAACGGGGGGCTGTAGGGGGGTCTGATCCCCGCAGTGATTCCTTCCAGGCTGCAAGGAACGCGTGTGCCAGGTTTCGTGGCCGTGGGTCAAGGGATGGAGACGTGTATAAGGAACATACATACACACACACACGTCCGTTTTTATATATATAGATAGTTATTTGCCTAATGGCAAGGGGAAAATGCAAAATAGGAAACATCTTCATTCAGGACGAAAAGAGATAAGGGCATAAACTTTGAGTGATTGTAACTTCAGCTGCTGCAGGGCACTAAAATATTTTGCCTTGTGGTACACAGGAATAATTTACCTATTCATTTTCTGATAATAAATCACCTAAGATACTCAAGGACATTTAACTAGCACAAGTCTGCTCAAGGTGGAGTTAACAGGTTTTGTTAGCCATAAGAAAATGATGAAAATGAAATGCATTTTTTGGTGGTGAAAAAAACTTGCACCCAAGCAGAGCACCATAGCAGTATTGCCTGCCCGTAAGGCCCAGAGGGGCAATCTGAGCTCATATTATATTATGAGTACAAAAACTAGATTCCATTCTGCAATTACACCAGGGTGAGGCAAGCAAGTTTTGTAGATACATGCCACAACACAGTTCAAAGTGCTCAGATTTCAGTGCTAAACTAAAAATGTATGTAGCTAACCATTTTGGGGTTGATGAGACATATTTCCTGAACAAACCTTTCATGCTGCAAATGTTACTCTGAGCAGTCAAACAAAAATGGACATCTAAGGCATGCACGTCTGTCTGTCCAACTTTCAGTATATTTATCAATAAAACTTCCAAAACTGCTGTCCTAAACGATATAGTTGTTGTTAAATTGTTAATGCACTAGCAATTTAACAATAAAAGTTGGAACAAGCTGTCCCAAAATGAACCGTTATAAATGAGATCTCTGAAATAGAAAACCAAGGTTGTGCATTTGCCTAAAACAGTGTTTCCCAACCTTTTTAGCGCTGGGTCCCACTTTTAAGGTATGACAACTTACCAGGATCCCCACCCCGAAAACCAGATGTGATGTCATTACATAGGAAGTGACATCATTGTGCCTGTAAAAACATCTATGTAGACTACCTTAGCTTACCAAATCCAACAATTGTTTTTCAGGTATTTGGAAACACCTTGAAATTTTTCCAAAAACATATTTCTCTGTTTGGAGGTGCCCTGAAGATGTTGCAAAAATGCAACTTTTTAAATGTTGCATAAATGCATCTTTAATAGTAAATGGGGTCTATGTGACCCCCCTGAACATCATCTTATGATTTCCCCCCCCCCATGGGGTTGGTACCCCCAAGTTGGGAACCACTGGTCTAAAAAGAGATCATAAGATAAACCAATGGGAAAAAAATGAATGGTCCTGCAAAACAAACAAACAAAAACAAACAAACAAACACCAGCATTATAGGTAACATTTGTCAATTCACCTCTCAGATTCTCATTAAAGCCTTTTTTAAACTAATGACCACCCTTCCAAAAAAAAAAACTGGAGGAAAATTTATGCTGACTCCTATAAACAAGTGTAATCGGCTACAATTTTTTTAAAGGACTTCAGGCAGATGATCTTAATTCATGGTGGTGTTTGAAGGAGTATTCAGGGAAAGTATAATGTTAGAACAAAAACCAAACAAAAATGGCACATTAAGTGTTCTATATCGAGAGTGAAACAGGAGAAAAATACTACTATACACACAAGTTGAAAGAACTGTTTCATAACAATGAAGCTACTAAAAGGAGATCGGAGAAGAGGTTAGAGCCTTGGTCCAAAGTCACGTGCTCTCCAGCCAAAGAGTGAATAAGGAAATCAAAGCCGGCAAAAGTTTCCTTTCACTTCTACCCCATTTCAAGGTGAACCTCCCACTTCAAAGGTATATACTACTACCCGCTTCTGTAACTGATTTTTGAACGCTCTCAATGCTGGGAGAAAGTTTATAGAACTACGCTTTAAATATCTTGTTTATTTTCCATGATAGATGCCATGGTTGGTGTGGGTTGTTGTTTTTTTAAATTACTGTATGCCATTTGGAGCATTTCATGGAAAAGAAGTTTATGCATTACTGCACTGTAAAAAATAAAGTACATAAACAAAACGCCTCCAACTCCAAAGCGCCGTGTGTTGGCAAAGCCATTTGCATTAGAAGGAGAACAGCAAAAATCCTTCCCCAATAAATTGATAGGTCATAGGTTTCTTCCCTGCCATCAGCCTTGGGGGGAGGGGGGGACAGTGAAGCGCTGGCTTGTGCATTTAGTCAATGCCAGCCCTCTTCCACGCACGGCTGAGACCACAGAAAAATGCCATTTGGCACTAAATATTCTTCTCACGTCTACCAACGGTGACTGCGCCGCCCTGGAAAGGCTGGAAGGATGAACCGCCACCCACCCATGCAGCCTCCTCCTCCAGGCTCACCTCCTCGCTGGGGGTGGCCGGGCACTTCTTCCGCAGGCGGCCCCAATTGAGCAGGTTGCCCGTCTGCAGGTTGAGCATGCTCGCTTGCCGCAGCAAGACCCCGGCGCTGCCGCTCTCGGTCCCCATGTGGCCGTCCAGATCGGGGCGCTTCGGCTGAGCAGTAGCTGCTGCGGCGAGACTCGAGGAGCCGTGCACGGCGAAGGCGGCTTCTTGCTCGGAACGGAGCGGAAGAATCGCGGCGGCTGCCTGTACAGGCTTCTTAGACGGCGACGATGACTAAGCAGAAAAAAAGTGCTTTGTCACGGTCCCCGGTCACATGTCGCGGGAGACAATAGACGGCGGGGGAGTCAGTGCCAGGAGGAGAACTGGGGCGAAGGGAGGGAAACAAACGACAATGGTGGCTCGTGGACGGCGGAGAGACTGGGAGCCCCTCGCGCGAAAGGCGCTAGCAGCGGCGTCCAACCGCTCTGATCCCTGACGTACCACACTACGGTCCTACAGCGGAGAGCAAGGTCTTCCTCGCAACACGCATGCTCGGAAATCACGAGCATGTGCTGTGACAACAGCGACTCGCGTTGCCCTCACCCGATCTTTGGGAGCGCAAAGTATTTCAGCAGCGCTCTCTGCCGGATGCAGATATTAATCTGACCAATCCCTTAGTCTCCCTGCCTTCGCCGCTTGCTCCGTCTGCTCCACGCATGTTGAGGAATAGGCTCTCCCGTCTACGAAAACCCAGGCTTTTGTACAAAAATTCAAGTAGACCTGTTTACTAAGTAGTTATTATTATTATTATTATTATTATTATTATTATTATTATTGGGAGTACAGTGGGAGTTATCCTAATATATGAGTCTAAATTCAGGCCAATTATAATCCTATGCACAGTTGGGGAGTAAATTACATCCAGCTGGGTGGAATTTATTCCCAAGTAGACGAGCAATAGGATCAAGCTGCCTATGAAGTCTTAGTGGTGTTGTATTTCAGGGCTTGGTTTTGTTAGCAGCAACAGACTCCCCCATAGCTGCCTGTTAGATCAGGCCTGTACATTTTGTGATTGACCAAGCCAACGCAATCCACTACAGTAGGATTACCAGATACAAACTGAGACAGAGTGCCTATACCTTTAAGTTAACCATTGTATAGAAGCAAGAATTGGGGCAAGTGCAGCTTTTGAAACCCTTCCATGTTGAGCTGCACCTGCCCAAATTCCCTCTTCTCTACAATGGTTAAAGGTATACGCACTTTGTCCCAGTTTGTATGTGGTAACACTAACTAAGGCCCTTAAAACAAGCTTCCCTGCTTTTACTGCTTCCTAGGACTGCAAAAACAGGGATAGGGCTTGTGTGTCCAAGTTGTGCAGGCCTGATCTAAGCACATAGATATTAAAATTGATCTGACTTGAAGTTGCAGGAATTTCAGTATAATCCCTAAGCATGTTTACTTAGAAGTAAGTCTCACTGAAGTCGGTGGAGTTTACTCCCTGGTAAATACATTAACAGCCGCATTCACATGATTCCTAGGGGTAAAACCTGACTTTGAAACTTGCAATGTACCACAAGAGGGCTGGTAGTACAAAAAATACAGTGAAAAACACACAGAGCGCGCAATCCTAACCTGGAGTTAGGCCGGCACAGTTAGGCCAGCAAAGTTTGGCAGAAACAAGGGACACAGTAAAGTATGTTTGGATCACTCTCAGAGAGACCAACACACAGATGTGCACCATCCTCCCTGACTTCAAGAGGGTACAAATGCACTTTACGGTGGCCCTCGTGCCAGCCAAACTTTGCTGGCCTAACTGCCGGCTCTGAAAAATACAGAGGTGTTCCTTGGGGGTGGGGGAATGCTACGTTTTGCAGGAGCTTGAACTCCTGTGTAAAACAGCCCTTCCCCATAGTCTACAGAGCCATTTGCGGCTGGGAGGCTTAGCTGCAAATGGCTCTGAAGGTGAGGGGGTTGCTTAACACTCCTGCAAAACTTAGGGTTGCCCTCTCTAGGAACACCACTGGGAAAATAAAGTAACAGAAGAATAAGAAACTCTCATGAATCCAGGACATCCATCCACAAAAGAGCTGCCTGCTGCATTCAGTGCTCTGAACTAGCCTCTTTACACATTAATAACCTCTACTGGCAATATGATTGGATCATTCAGGCCTGAATCCTAAACAACTTTCCAAACTTATGTAGCTGTGCCAATGGGGCCTGTTCTGCATCCTGCAGTGAAGTAGTCACAGAGGCCTACAGAGGAATATTTGTTCCCTTACCTCGGAACTGCATTGCCCTTACCCCAGTGTTGGAAAGTTGGTTAACGTTGTGCCCTCAGTCACCACCAAAGAAGAATGCAGTAATATTATTTGCCCTGCTTAATCTCAATTTTACTTGCATTGAGAGCTGTTTGTTGAATCTCTGCATGAGTCACTGTTTTTGGCTTGTTTCCTTCCAACCTCCTGACTAGAAGGACACAAACCCAGAACATTGGCTCATGCAGAAACATCAACTGAGCTCCTCTAAGGGGTTATTATTACTCTGTCACGCTGTGAAAGTAAATCATTTGTAGGCATGAGAGGGAAGTGTTTCCTCAATGTTACTTCAAAAAAAAAAGTATGCCACAGTCTATTTGGGCAATGGTTAAGACCAGTGAGAGGAATTTTATCAGGAGGTACAAAGTTTCTTTTGGGCCCCTTCCCTTCTTCATTAGATCAAAATTTTATATGATCATTGGATTGTAATTCTACAAATTATGACATATAAAATTATGTAGATTTAGCAGGGCAGTATTATTCATTAGGCTGACTAGCCTGAAGCCTAGGGGCCCGCAGGGATTAGGGCCCATCAATTTGACACTGTTATCTGCGCTAGGGCCCACCCTGATGTTGAAGCACAAGGCCTGTCACTCATGGCAGACAGCTGAGAGCAATCTGCCCTGGCCGCTGGGAGCCAGAAAAAGGCAATGTGGAGCTCTTGCAAGGGCCTGGCCTGCAGCATCTGGGGATGGTCAGCAAGCCAGAGCCAAACAGCACCTATGTGGTTGGATGTCCGGCCTCATTTGTGGGGGCAGGCGGAGTGGATATCGCAGGACTGAGCACTTTCAGGATGCAATCCTAAACTGAGTTAGGCCGGCATAAACTAAGCCAGCAAAGTTTGGCCGGCACAAGGGACACCGTAAAGTATGTTTGAACCACTCTTTGAGACAGAGAGGCCAGCACACAGACATGAGCCATCCTCCCTGATGAGTAGTTTGGAGAGTAGTCCAAACATGCTTTACGGTGGCCTTTGTGCTGGCCAAACTTTGCTGGTTTAGCTTATGGTTTAGCTAACTCCAGTTTAGGATTGCACTCTCAGTGCGCTGGGGCTGACCAATGCCTGTGCACTCAGCCAACCTCCAAACCAGCTCTCAGAGGCAGGTGGTGCAACAGACCCCTTTTTCCTCCCCGGCTGGCCAGGACTTCCAGCAGTGCCAGCTGGACCCGTGACATGAACAGCCTGCCAACGTGGGAATTGGAGGAGGAACAGAGGGATGTAGGCAAAGAGAGGACTAGTCACAAGGGGCTAGGAGCATGCCCTCCCTTTCCTGAAGTGTTTTGGAGGGGACCCAAAATACCTGAAAGCCTAGGGGCCCAGCCATAGGTTAATACGGCCCTGGCAAAATGTGATGCTCGTCTTCCTACAATGCAGGCAAACACTAGACCTCAGCAAATATACGGCTCCCCTACTTTCACTCCAGGGCCCCCTTTTTGACTCGGGGCCCTGGTTTGATATGTCCTCTGCACACACACCCTCTCATGGTTCCTGGAGAGATAAGAAAATGTAAAATTCCAGGAAACATTCAGCTCCTTTGGCTCCAGGGCTCAATTTTTGACCCTGGGCCTAGGTACAATTTAATCCCTGCACCTCCCTCTCATGGGCCCTGGCAACGGTGTCTGGGCATGCTACAAAAACGGGTTCCTCCCTTGTCTCTACATAGCAGATAAGGGGGGGCAGTAAAGGAAACTGGTCATGGCCAGAAACTGTGAGTTTAAGATTCAAGTTCAGAATTTGGCAGATATAAGTATAATTGAAAAATGAAAGATGGTTTTAATTTTAATTTTCCTCAACAGCCGGCCCTTACAAAAATCACATTTTCATGGATATTAAATCATAGTATATTAATAACTATAAGAAAGAAGGCCTAGCATAAAAATGACAAAGAGAAAATTATATAACATCTTGTACTGAATCCAAAATACTCATTTACAAACCAAATCCCATTCGTTTATATCCCAGGCTTGGAATGGCTAATCCCCTGTTTTGTGTGTATCCTTTGCAAAAAAAAAAAAAAAAAATCCCTTCTAGTACTTGGAATGTGCTGCGGCAAGCTTATATTTATCACTGTCTATTGGCCTCCAATAATGGTTAACAAAACCTTGGCAGCATCCCAGAGGGTTGTAGCTAGAAGGAGGGGTGTTCAATACAGAGCTTCATACCGTACTTACAGCCCAATCTTATCCATGGGAAATGCAGGGTAAACACCAGCCCTAGGAGGCCTCTGCCAGCAGAAGACAACTTCCGTCAGTGCAAACCAGATGCTGAAATGCTGAAAGACGCAAACCAATCAATGAGCCAGAAATGCTGATTTTTTTCCCCCAACATGTCATAATGTCGTCAAGCTAAGGACACCCTGTTCAAATCTCCAGGATCGTTTTCAGTAGTCTGGAAATTGATGCTGATTCCTGAGAATGTCCAACCGATCCTGGAAGGTGGCAACCCTAAGGAGTGTTCAGATGTTGCCCTTAACTTCTTTTCCCTCCAAAAGATTTGAGCTGAAAAGAAGCATTAGGCTCACCAGGAGGGGAACTGAGAAATTTGCCTAGGGGCATATGTGGCAGCCTACCCTGCCCCCAGATGCAGATGGCTGGACAGATTTGGGAGGGAAGGGGCTGGATAGGTAGAAGGAGGGGAGAAGACAAGGCTGGATCACAGCTCGTGGGGAGGTGACTGGGACTCGTTTCCTTACAGCCAGAGACGTACCTAGAGGAGGATCACAGCACTGCGTTTTGCAAGCAGCAGCTTGCCCTTTTCCTCGGAGCCATTCATAGCCAACATGGCTTCCTTTTTGTTCTAGTATCTAGTTGCTGGGAATGATTCTGAAGAAGGAGGAGCTGTGCTTGCTTGCAAAACTTAGTGCTGTGACCCCCCTCTCTAAGTACACTGCTGCTTACAGCTCAATCCTAACTTGCGCTGGCACAGCCAGGCTGCATAGCCTGTGCTGTATCCAATGCAGGTTAAGGGGTGGCTGGATGTCACCTCAGGGCAGAGGCGGTCTGGGCCGGGAGCATGCCCCATGGCAAGGCGACAAAACCGCGCCCCCGGCACGTCGCCTCGCCCCCATGTGTCTCCCCGCCACACCTCCCTGCGCCCGGAAGAGCTCCAGGCGCAAGGGAGGGAGGGCGGGACGAAAAGCGCCAGGACTCCGCACAATGGCGCCCCCTGCCACCCGGCGCCCATGCGGCTTGCCATCCCTGCACCCCCCCTGGATCTGCGACTGCCTTGGGGTAAGGGGGATATTTTCCCCCTTACCCTGAGTAAAGCCCCAGCCACCCCTATGGGGTTTTAGGATCTGCACAGAAGCTCGTGTAGGGCTGCCCAAGCGGGGGCCAGGGGTTAGGATGTGGTGTGCGCCACTGCTGTTGATTCTGCCCCCTCCTAGGCCTAATCCACCTCCCATTCCATCCTCATAAAAAAAAAGCCCCCTCCCTGCCTCCACATTGCCCTCCTTCTCCGATCCCATCCTCCGATCCCCTCCTTCTCCGATGCGCCTGTCCAGCTGGCTCCTGTATAGCCACAAATTGCCTATGACCACATGAGCTCAGCTCTTCTTTAGGACTCTGCCGTTAATTTCAATGGATGAGGGGCTCCAAAGACACTGAAAGTATAGGTGGAATATAAGTACGCATGGAATATACTTCTGAGTAATTATGCATAAGATAGCACTCTATGAGCACAATCCTAACCTGGAGTTAGGCCAGCAAAGTTTGGCCAGCATAAAAGGGCCACCGTAATTTTCATATTTGGACCACTCTCAGAGTCAGAGAGGCCAGCACACAGACATGCACCATCCTCCCTGACTAGTCCAAACGCACTTTACGGTGGCATTTGTGCCAGCCAAACTTTGCTGGCCTATCTCTGCCAGCCTAACTCCAGGTTAGGATTGCGCTCTAAATGACATCCTTCTAAATATTTGTCCTATTTTTTTCAGTGCTCATACTGAAACCCACTTCAGTATATTTAACTCACTTCCAAGAATGTGGGGTAAAATGAGGTGTATCTTTAAAAGCAGCATTTCAAAGAAGAAATAAGTGGGACAAGAACGCACTCAAATGTACACATTTAAAGTTAATTGTTTTTGTTTTATGGTCCTAAGTGGATTGTGTAGGTCATTATGACAAATATTTATCACAACTACTGAAGAACAGTAGGTCACTGAAAGACATTCTATCCTTTGCCCTCTCCCACCCACATTGAACTTCACCTTGTTTTTTCAGAGCTTCCTCTTTCTTTATCACTTACAGCTGTGCTTCCCAAACATTCTAGCTCCAAGACCCACTTTTAAAAATGACAAACTGTCATTTGTCATTTTTGTCTTTTTGTCAAAGCATTAGACAAAAAGAGATCTGAATTAATATTTTATTTATTAATAATAAAACTAATAATAATTGATTATCAGGGTCCTATGCTTCCTAGGCTGCTAGAGACCTTACCTATAGACTATAGTATGTGTGTATAGACATTTGCTAGACTCTCCCTGGAAATGGAGTTCAAGGACTGTTCCCCAAACTTTTCAGTCATTCTAGGTGACCCAGAAGGCTGAACTGGAGAGCAGGATGTGCAATTCAGGACTTCCAGGCCAGACAAAAGGCTGAAGCTGAGTTCACACGTGATCAATACCACACCAATTACTAGAGAATATCTCAAAATGTGACATTTTCATTTGGGGATAGGAAAATTACGTCATACCACACAGGTTAGCATTCCAGCTAACAATTTTCTTCTGCAAACTGGGCAAGGGTGCTTGCAAAGAGGTTAAAAAGTTTCAAAAATTGGCTTCTGACCCACTGGTGGGTCCCAACCCACAGAGTGTTGGGAAACATGGGCTTAATCAGTCATCATTTCATGAACCTTAGCCAAATTTGGGAACAGTTTCCACCAAAAAAAGAAGAAAAAAAAGGATTTGGGTTATGGAAACAGTTTCATTTGTGTTTGAAAAAAAGGATTTGTGTTTGAGTGGATACTGCCTGATATGAAAGTGGTGTCTGAACTGGCTTACATAAGCAACTTGGGGTGCAATCCTCAACTGAGTTAGGCCGCCATAAGCTAAGCCAACAAAATTTGGCCAGTACAAGGGACACGGTAAGGTATGTTTGCACCACTCTTGGAGTCAGAGAGAACAGCACACAGATGTGAGCCATCCTCCCTGACTCCTAGAGTAGTCCAAAAAACGCTTTATGGTGGCCCTTGTGCTGGCTAAACTTTGCTGCCTCAGTTTATGCCGGCCTAACTCCAGTTTAGGATTGTGCTCTTGATCACTTTATAACTGCAGCAGCATGTAGTGATTTGTATGTGTGAATGAGCCATCATGTGACAAGCCCAAATGAGAACACAACAGTTTTTTTTCCTGAGCCTGTTCATAGCCGAATAATCACTTTGTTGGTATACTGATTTCACACACCCACACTATGCCGTAAAGGGTTGTTGACATATTCAGCTGTGAATCCTCAGAGTTTGGACACTTACCCAGCTGATGACTTACCCATCTAGCAGAGGAGCAGGCTCATTTCCCATCCACTGTGCTGTACAGATGTCACCTATGATGCAAGTACTCCGTAAAGATGGTTCATCATGTGCCCAACTTGCCAGATTCCTCTCCCTTGCAGCAAACGAATGTGTGAATCAGGTGTTCTTGTGCTCAGGCATCAGGGTAAGACTGCTTTGCAGTGTCATTCATTATGTTATCTGAGCAGTGTATGAGGCAGTGACGCAGGACTGCTCCACTGTTAGGTAAAGATTGTTACCACCTGGATAAGTGTCAAAACTGAGTCCAACTGCTGAATACTTCAAGCAAGTATAGGAGCCGGAAGGTTGGATTTGAACAGCAAAGGCTCACATTCAAATCTCTCCTTCGACATGAAGCTCACTGGCTGACACTGAGCAGCAATGATCTCTTAGCCTACCTCACTGGTTGGCTGTGTGGAGATATAGCAAAGAAGAGATCCTGAGTGCTGCCCTTGATGCTTGGGAAGGAGAGTAGGATAAAAATAATAATGTGATGCACATGCATGTGTGAACCAGTCTTGTTTGGAGCTGACCCATCCATGCTTGAGACATCAGATTGGCAGGGGGCATTTACCTCTACCTGCCCACTCCCCTCCACCTCTACTTTCTCCACTGGAAAAGAACAAAGAGGACTGAACACCAGAGGAAGTGTGAAGGAAAAGAGAGTGGTGGGCTAGAGTGTCTCCAAAGCTGTAGCTGCCACTCTTCTTTCTTCTTCCACACTTCTACTCCATTCCCCTCTTCCAGTCTGGGATCTGGGAGAAGTCGAGGGGCTGGCCCATCACCCTTAGGAGGTCTTGGGCTGGCCCCGCGTGTGGCCACACATTCATGCATGCCGCCCCTCGCGGGATGTGACACCCCACAAGCAGCGATGAACACGCATGGGTGTGAAAAGCCCCGCGTGCGTGCACGTGGCACAAAGACGCGCGCAGACCCCACGCACTGGCTCCGCGCCTCCCCAGCACGGAGTTCCTTCGCTGCGGGGCTGCCGATGAACTCAGCGCGTCATCCGGGCTGCATGCGGGAGCAGCACACCGGGGATGGGTCGGCAGGAGTGATGGAGGGGGAAGGGGGCCGGCAGAGAGCAGCTGCTGCCCTCTCTGCTCTGCCCTGCCCGCGCCCTGCCGTTTCCCAGCAGAGTTTTCTCCTGGGGGTCGGGAATCTCCTGATTGGCCGGAAGGCCGGCCGGGGGCCCCCAGTTAAAGTGCAGCCGCGGCGCGGGAGGAAGGAGAAGGAGGCGCCGCCGGTTACATTCCCTGCACAGGCAGCTGGAGCCGAGCGGACAAGGCGCTTGCCTGCAGAATGGGCAGCCGGATCACTTTCTTCGAGGTGGGTATTCTGGAGGAGGCGGGATGGTCTGGGGGCCGCCGCGCTGGGCTGGGACACCGAGGCGATCCGGGCTTCCGGAGCTGGCTAGGAGAGGGAACCTCTTCCCGTCAGGGTCCGTTCACTTGGTCGGGTCCTTCCCCAGCGGGAAGGAAGCAGCAATCATCCCTCTGGCCACCCCGCCACTCATCTGCAGTGGAGCTCACTCTTTGCAGCCTAAGCGTGTTCATGATGAAGTCGGTCTCACTGTGACCATTAGGGAATACTTCCTAGCGCTTAGGATGTTAGCCTTAACTCGCCCCAGGAGATAAGATGGGAAGTGGCGGGGTGGAGCCGGGTGTTTTCGCCAGCAGGTTTTCCTTCTGGGCTTGGACAGGAAGCGGCCTGACGCTTTGGGAATGTTTGTTGCCTTTCGGTGCTGTACTGAAGCTGGAGACTTCTTCTGCAGCCTCTGAAACTAGTGGAGAAAGTGAGAAATTCACGCCAGCCGTGGTCTCCTAGTAGCAGCTTGAAATTCCTGTGGCTGCTGGCTTTAAGCCCAGAGTTTAAAGTCTGTGGGCAGACACCACGTCCACTACCCATGTACAAGATCATATTTTTTTGGCGTGCCACAACCAACAAAAATGTTTGGCCATTTGCTGTGCTTTGCTGAAAGCTTGAGCGGTTTGTAACAGGGGCTGCATGCATGTGATTAGGTGGCCTGGAGAGGGAGACAACACGTGCAGTCTGGTAGTCATGCAAATTGGCCCAAGTGTCGAGAAAGTGTGACTGTCCAAATGCAGCAGCATGAGGTCAGTAAGGACCACCAGCTCATTTCATTCCTGAATCCTGCTCTGGAGTGGCAGTTTGCTTCTGACTGGTCACTCGAGATGTGAGATGGAGACTGATTTTCACTTTGGAAAAGTTAGTTTTTCAAGAGCAACTAAGGGCAGGGCAGAACTGCTGGTGTATCTCTCCCTCTTTTTTTTTATACATACCACCCTCATTCTGAATTTAATGGCTGACTTGTGATAGTATCTGTGATGAACTCAGCGAATCCGGGCTGCATGCTGAAGTAGCACAGGGGGTGGGGCGGGAGTGATGGATGAAGGAAGGGGATGGCAGATAATATACAGTATTTCACAAGTGGAACCAACACACTCCCCAAAAGTTTATTTTAATTGGCTTCTTCAGTTGAGCCTTCTTTACCTTTCTGCACACCTTCTCACCCACCGCATTCAGAGCACAATCCTAACTTGGAGTTAGGCCAGCAAAATTTGGCTGGCACCAGGGTCACCGTAAAGCGTGTTTGGACCACTCTGGGAGTCAGGGTGGATGGCGCACATCTGGCCTCTCTCACTCCGAGAGTGGTCCAAACATACTTTTATGGTGTCCCTTGTGCCGGCCAAACTGTGCTGGCCTAACTCCAGGTTAGGATTGCGTCACCAGTCTCTTCTAGTGCTTTTGGGCCAGCTGCTTGCCTTTGAGAAATTGGAATGTGTGTGAATATTCCACAGCATCACAGCCTCAAGAGCGCTTACAGTTAACAGCCACATGTTTGAGCTTGACATCAGCATGTCATCCTTGTGTCATCACTGTGAAGTTAATGCATCATCCATGTGCTGTCGGTGTAATATCCAAGGAGCCAATTGCTGCATCCAATCAGCCCCAACACTGGCAACCAGAGAAGTGCTGCCAGGGTGAACTGGGCAGGGGATGGTGGCAGGTGCAGGACCAATGTGCTGGGGGGGGCACCCCCCTCTCAGCTGCTCGAAATGAAAAACACAGCTACAGGTACCACCTCAACCATGGGGTGATGCTCCAAGGACACCACACACAAACCATCACACATAACATGACATAAGATGCCACAGTACCCCATGTCCTATAGGAATCACAGTGGCTTCAGCAACAAAGGGTCAAAAGCAAAGAACCAGCAGGAATACCTGCACTCAGGGCTCAAGTCCCCTTGTCCCATATAAATACATACAGTACATCCAAAGAATGTATGAATGCAGAGCAGAGAATGATAGTTCCCTTGGAAGACAGTAGGACTTGAAACAAACACACAACCCCTTCCAGGGCAAAGGTTATAGTCCCTTTGGGGCATATTCCAGCTGGAAGGAAAGCTTTTATTTTGCCAGGGAAGGGACTGGGGGCACAATCCTAACCTGGAGTTAGGCTGTCACAGTTAGGCCTTCACAGTTAGGCCAGCAAAGTTTGGCCGGCACAAGGGACAACATAATGCGCAACTAGACCACTCTTGGAGTCAGGGAAGATGGTGCACATCTGTCTGCTGGCCTCTCTGACTCCGAGAGTGGTTTTGTCTTTGGAATTTGGTACTAGATATGAGAACTACTCAAGAGCAGTCCCATGAAATCGCTGCCTGTCACCAAGACTGTGATCAGAGGTCTCGGAATGGACCCTCCGGCCAAGTGGTATAGAGACTTCTTTTGCATGAACTTTTTTTTTGAGATATATGAATTACCTGCAAATTGAAAATTATGAGGAGTTGTGATGGGAAAAAATTAAACTTATCAGGATGTATTTGAAGGAAGAGTAAAATTTCTGGGTGCTCTGTTAACTGCCTAGAGGTGGAGACAGAATGTCTTAGGGTGCAATCCTAACCCGGAGTTAAGCTGGCACAGTTAGGCCAGCAAAGGGACACCGTAAAGTATGTTTGGACTACACTCTGAGACAGAGAGGCCAGCACACAGACGTGCTCCATCCTCCCTGACTCCAAGAGGGTTCCAAACAGGCTGTACTGTAGCCCTTGTGCTGGCCAAACTTTGCTGGCCAAACTCCAGGTTAGGATTGTGCTCTTAATTAGCAAGGGGACGTTTGTTCCCTTACCCCAAGATAAGCCCCAGGCAGCCTGATGGGACTGCTTGGACTTGCTCCTGCTAAATACCAGGCACAAGTCCAAGTGGCCCTGAGCTGCCTGGATTGGGGCTGCATGACCCAGGGATGGGGTTTAGGATCTGGCCTAATGGCCAGATCTTGGCTTTTCCTGCTCCCTGCCTGCCGGGCTGCCCTCCCTCCACCCTAGTCCACCTTCCCCTTCCCTGCCTTTTCCACCCTGAAAAGTCCCTGCGCTGGCCAAATTCGGCCAGCATGGAACGGTTTACTTTCAGCTGTCAGCTGCACACTGGGCTGGTGCAAGTGCTCGTGCTGACGCAGCCTATCCAGTAATGGCATCTAAATGATTTAGCAACAGGTACTCACTTTTGATTGGCACTTGTGTCGGGGCCCACCCACTGGAAGTGAGGTCATAGCTGGAACCCAGGAACTGCCGCACCTCCTCAGTAGCCTGCGCGGCGGCCCGGGAGAAGGCCCGGGAGTCCTGGGCCTTTTCCGGGGCCGCCGCGCAGGCTACCGATTTCCCCCCCAGGAACCGCTGTGCCTCCTCGGAAGGGAGCCCAGGCAGCCTACCTGCTCACGCTGCTGGCGCCGTCGGTATCCCTCGCTCCGCTGCCTGCCTGCCTGCTTGGCTCTGAGAATGTGCAGGCAACTCAAATGTGCAGGCAATTCAAACGTTGCAGGGGGTGGAGCGGAGCGCCGACAGAGTCAACGAGTGGGTGGGCAAATGGGCGGGGCCAGCCCTAATCCTAGGAACAGGTACGCGCGTACCCCCACGTTCCCGCTACATGACATGTCTGAGCCTATCCTGGGCTGGTGCAAATGTGCCTTTGCGACAGCCCAGGGCCAACACAAGCAGCTTGCATCGGCCCAGGGTGCCTTTAGGCATGTGTATAAAGATGTATAAAATGAGACGCAGACACATAACAAGGGTGGAGCCTGAGGGGCACCTGCCCTGGGGCACTACACCAAGGGGGACACGATTTTCCTGCAGACCCATTTTAAAAGTGTTAAAAAGTAAAGAAAAAAGGCCACAGATAACTTTCCCTACTGTTGCGCAGCTAAAGTCCTGGACTTGACATGCTCTCCAGACAATTTTTGGAGGTCCCTGCTGCCTCTTCTGGGTTGCATGGAGGCCTCTCCCTTTGCCCAGGGGTGCCACAAATACTTCCTTGCCCCCAGTGCTTTTTTGTCTATTTATGCCTCTGATGAGACGTATAACACTATGCAAGGGATGGATAGAGGAATGTTCTTTTCCTTCTCATACGACACCAGAACGAGGGGACATTCATTAAAATTGAGTGTGGAGAGAATAAGGGCGCAATCCTAACCTGGAGTTAGGCTGATACAGGC
This sequence comes from Lerista edwardsae, assembly GCA_029204185.1. NCBI lineage: Eukaryota > Metazoa > Chordata > Lepidosauria > Squamata > Scincidae > Lerista > Lerista edwardsae. The sequence goes on from JAJKFI010000065.1 coordinate 6,481,711, forward strand.
CAGCAAAGTTTGGCTGGTACAAGGGCCACCGTAAAGTGTTTTTGGACCATTCTCTGAGTCAGGGAGGATGGAGCACATCTGTGACCACCAAGAGTGGTCCAAACATACTTTATGGTGTCCGTTGTGCCAGCCAAACTTTGCTGTCCTAACAGTGCCGGCCTTAGAATTGCGCTCTTAGACCAAATTATTTCTTTACCAGTGTGTACTTACTCTGTGGAACGTCTTGCTGCAGGATGTGGTGATGGTGTCTGGCCTAGATGACTTTAAAAGGGAATTGGACAGATTATTGGAGGAAAATAAGCCATCACAGGCGATTATGGGTATGTACAGTCTGAAATTGGCTGGTTGCTCATTATGAGGTCCGGGTAGGAATTTTTTGCTATCATCCAAATTGGCCGTGAATGGCAGTTCTTCATCTACCAGACTACATTGGTCCCTTGTGTTCAATAACATGGCCCAAGTTAAGCCCAACCTGCAATCTGGTGACCTCATTAGTGGGAGTGAGTGGGTTCAAAGGTAAATAGGCTACCTCAGAATGCCAGATGCAAGGGAGTGGCTACAGGATGCAGGTATCTTGTTGTCTTGTGTGCTCCCTAGGCATCTGGTGGGCCTCTGTGAGTCACAGAAATCTGGACTGGATGGGCCTTTGGCCTGACCCAGCATGGCTCTTATTTTGTTCTTATGATAGGATTGGACCCTAAATGAAACAATATCATGGATGAACAACTTGCTGGACACAGCTCAATCCTAACCAGTTTCCCAGTGCTGATACAACCCCATTGCAGCCCTGAGGTAAGGAAGTAAATGTTCCCTTAGCTTGAGGAGGGATCCATGACTGTCCCCACCACCCCAGGATGCAGCTCACGCCCCATGGGCATGGCTGCATCAGTGCTGTAAAGTTTGGACTGGGCTGTAATTAGAATCCTTGAAATGCTTGTCATGACAGATTCATCTTTTCAGTTCTGTGACCATGAAGGCTTACAACATTTCTTTTTTGAGTCTTCTAATAGAGAAAGTTGAGTTATTAGGTTATTCAACAAGAATCTGCGGGGGGGGGGGGAGGGGAGGTACAAGCTTTGGGGGCTCTCTTCACAGAGGGAATACATTATTTAGTGAGGATTATAGTTTCTCTCAGCTGAATAATGCAGACAAGTGCTGTGGTGTATGAAAATTAATCTCATACTCATCAATAATGAATCCAAAATCAAGAGAGGAACATAGATTGTTGTCAGGAATGTTCGGAGGAGTGGGGCTGAATGTGAGCCGTCTGCGACGTTGTCTGAACCAGGGTCTTGCGTTCCGGTCTAAATATTCTCAACAGCACAATTAAAAAATGACTGCACATGCACCTGTCTCACAAAGAAGGCAACATTTCACAACAGGCCAACACAACTTGCGACCACAAAGTCTGAATACCAGTTGGGTTGCCAGCCCTGCAGGAATGGCCTGCAGCATCCAGAAATCAGCATTGGCCTCCCAAGTGACTACTGAAATCAATCTTGGAGATTTTAACAGGGCCTTCTTAGTGGACAGCCCAATCCAGTGCAAGTTCCCATGCAGTGGTGCACCCATGCACTGGTGCAGTGGAGCCTGCATAGGCTGTGCTGCAACTGGTGGAGGTATTTTGGAGATTGCAGGTCCCCTCAAGTTCATCCCCTTGTCCCAGGGAAAGCTCACACAAAGCTCACACAACTTGAACCTGCATGAGCCTAGGATGGGGTGTGCATCACTGCTGCCAATCCCGCCCCTCCTGGGCCTGATCCGCCCACCCCTATCCGTTCCTCCCCCTGCCGCCCCCCTGTTCTGTGTGGCCTGGTGGGGGACTCACCTGCTCCAGCGGGCTTCCTTCGCCATGCCAGCACACGTGTGAACTTTACAGCGCTTTTGTGACATGCAGCGGCCTGTAGTGCAGGCAGAACACCTATTATGCCAGCACATCAGTTAGGCTGGATCAGGTCCTTAATGACATAACATATGGGGGGAGGGAGATCCAGGAAGGTGACATCTCTATTAACTGTGGCATGCCAGATTGTTGCTTGATGACTCTCCTGTTTTGGAGGCTCAGTAAAAAATAGGATTGTTGTGTCCTTGATGGACTCCTGTGCATGGCTGGAAGGCTGTGTTTGGCTTATTAGGTCATAAGATGTGTCCAGCTGCCTTACAGAATCTAAAGGCACATTATTAAAAGGGCTGGTATTAAACGAGCAGGTTGATGTTGTTCCTCTTGCATCTCTTCTGGAATTCCCCCCCCCCGTGTTTCTGAAGATGGAGAAGTAGGTCACTCTAGCGCACATTATTTCCAAAAGAACAAGATTTGTTTTCATGTAAATAAAGTGAGCTCTTATGTTTTGAATAATGTATTCCTTTTTCCCCCAGCTGACATTAGTGGGGTTGGTTTGTTCTTTTTGCTGAATTATTTGGAAAACCATTTGCTGTCATTAGTAGGTTGCTACAGTCAGTCGAGAAATGGCAGTTTTAAGAAATGACAAATTTGCTGAGCCATGGATCCTCTGGAACAAATAACATCCTTTGGTTCTTACAGAGAAGAACTTACGGGGGGAGACAAACATTTATTTTCCAGAACAGCAGCTTTGCAAATGCACAGCTGAACTTCTTGCAGTTTCTGCAAAGTGCAGGATGCGATTATTGGATTATGCCTCTGGGGCAAAATGAGATTGCTTTTAACGCCCCCCCCCACTTTTGCTAAAACTATGCTGATGAAAAAAAATAACCCTGGCAAAACTGTATCCTTGTGCTGATGGGATACTATTGCAAGTGTAGCTCCTTATGATTGTATGATTTGATTGGTGCAGGACAGAATTTTGGGCAGAGTTGAGGACATAACAGGGCATTTGCTCATTTAGAGATCAGTTCCCTTTCCTTCAGCAATGTGGTCCATCAGTGGGTCTCAACCCAGTTCTTGGTGATTCGCGAAACTGACAGGATAGATTAGGCTATGTCAGTGGTCCTCAAAGTCCTACTCAGACATTGAGGCCACTGTGCATGCGGGAGTGGGTACGGGGGCTGGAGGGGGTATCTTGATGGTACTATGTAGTGCCACAGGAACCCAGGGGTATGTGAAGGTATCGGGGGATAGAGAAGCCTTTCAGAGGGTCTTGTAGCCTTGCAGTCCCCTCCACAACCCTCCGCCCTGCAGAAGTGAGCTCTGATCTAAACAGGAAGTGAGCTCTGATTGCAAATTGGAGCTCCCTTCTGCAGAGCGGAGGGTTTCGGAGGGGGATGCAAAGTTCCAGGACCTTCCGGAAGGCTTCTGTACTTCTCAGATACCTTCAAATGCCCCTTTATCCCCACAGTGCCACAATTGCTGTGGCACCATCAGGGCACCCACTCCCCTTAAAGGGGAATGGCCCTTTTTTACCTTCAATGGTGGGGTGCCATACACCAGTTTGGGCATCAAGGGTTATACAGCCTGCTACTTGGTGGGGGCACTGCTGCCCAATCGCCTTTATAGCCACAGAGGCTTGAATGGTCAGGATTGTGAAAAAAAATTTTTAGGTGGATCACTACAAAATTTGGTCACCATTGCCCTAGTACCCTCTAAGAACATGCCTGTAGCCATCAGTGGAGAATCTCAGATTGCAACTCATTCTGCAATCAATCGTAGTACAGCCCCAGAAGTATGGGAGCCCTGGACGAGGAACACACCTCTTATATATAAAGATGTGCGGGAAGTAGTAGAAAAAGTACTAGGAATTAGCTGTATCTAGGGGTCAACTGGCTATTGCCAGAGGCACTTCATACACAGCCCCAAGTGTGGGGTTTTCACAGCATCCTTTTTCACAAGATTTCACTGATCTAATCCAGAAGCATTTCCATTCTTGAGTAAGAGCATAATAAGAACATAAGAAGAGCCCTGCTGGATCAGGCCAAAGGCCCATTTAATCCAGCTTCCTGTATCTCACAGCAGCCCCACCAGGTGCCCCAGGGAGTAGTAGCCTAATAGTGCATCTCTTTAGAATTAAGATTCATGTAGTTCCAAATCTCTCTTATCTTTGAGGGTCATTACTATTCTTGCCTCATCATTTGCATGTTAACATTTGCACCTTTGCTTATCACCTCCTTCCTATTTTTATAATTTGATGCAGTTTGTTTTCCAAGAGAGTATTCTGACTTAGGTTGCCCAGCTGACCCTGCAGAAGAATCTGCTAACTGTCTAATACAAAAACTTGCTGCACAAGCTCTTACTGGTATACCAGCATGACACTGGGCAAAATGTGTATAGTACTAGTGCAGCTTTTGTACCTTTCTTGCTGCATAATTGTTAGAAACTCAAAAAAAGTGAGCAGTTCTCATCACAGCACCTCCATTCTGGGAAAAGTATAGCTAAATTTCGGCTTATTATCCAGCTGTTTAAGGCATAAGAGCCATGCCAGGAAAAAAAAAAGATGGCCATAAGGGTTGGCATCTGGGGTTCACCAGGAAGGGCACAGGCCGAGGCTCATCATAGTGTCCAGCTGTTCAGGCTGACCCCTGAAGCCACCATACCAGATGCAATGGTAGTATCTAGGGAGAGGGTGATGAGTGCCATGGCAACCAGGGGCCAGCACTGATGGCAATTCTAGCTGTAAATAGCATAAAAACCTCTGTCCAGGACACCAGCAGATACTGGTGATGGTGAATTATGAAGTGATAGCAGGCACAAATCCAGTGGCCTCAAACATAAACCTCTCCAAGTCTATGGAGAGTCCCTGCAGGGAAGAGACAGGACATGGAAGGCAGTGTGCCAAGGTCTCCTGAAACCTGGATCTGGCCTGTCTTCACCTGCCATTCTTGGGTGAAACAAACTTCTTCCTGCCTAACCTTTTTTGGGGTGCCATGTTGCCTGAGAAAATGGTGCTAGCAAATACACAAGGCAGACTTTTTCGTCCTGATTAGAACTAGTAGATTACAGTATCAACAGGGTCCTGACAGGCAACTGCATTATTTCTTCTGACGCTTGTGAGTCATTTAAAAGAATTGTTTTACCCCTCCTGATAGTGAAAGACATAAAAATCCTCGGCTGGGGCTCCATCTTAAGGGAATGGATGGCTTTCTCTAATGAAAAATGAAGTGTGCCTGCTGCATTATAATTTCATGCACCCTTGGGCCCAGTGGAACAAAATGCTCAATGTAATGCCAGGGGCATTTTCTGGGCTGCAAAGGATGATTAAGCTTCTTTGGCTAGGCTCTTTAAGCCACTTAGCGTAGGCTTAAACCTCTAACAGTTCTATTCTGAAGGCAAACATTGTTGGAGGGTATTTTCATATTCTGCATTTGTAAAGCAAGCCAGGGAGCTTACACCAACCCAAAAGCATGAGAGAAGGAGAATGCACAGGTAGTTTGGCTGAATGCCGTCTATTCATTTTTGGAAGCGATATTGTAATGTAGCGAGGAAGTAGGAAGTGAAGTGTTCCGTGAGTGAATACACTGAAGGCAGCGGTCTTGACGATCCCCAGCGGAGAAGTGAAATCTAGGGCAACGAACCACAGCCATTTTGAGTTCCGTGGTATTAAGCATTGCACAGGGCTGTGTAAAGTTTTGTTTGTTCCACATTTCAGTCTCCTGTGGCATCATTTTATAAAGTTGGCAGCAGCAAATATTATAGTGTTGACCTGGTGCAGGCTCAGGCCAGGGAAAATCTAGTATGGTAATCACTCTCTGAATACATGCAGAAATGCGCATGACTCAACCATTGATTCATAGGCACACCTGTAGAATGTCAGCATCCACATACAGGTCCCCCAAATGTAGTATTATAAACAGCCATAAACAAGGAAATCATCCTTAAACATGAGATATGTACTTGGATTGGAGAGCTAAGCTAATCCATCTTCCCCACTTGCTCTTCTTTGCCACCAATTGGGGTTGCTAGATCTCCAGGTCTGAAAGCCAGTGTGGTGTAGCATTTAGGGCTCCATCCTATCCAACTTTCCAGCAGAGTTGTGCCAATGGGTTGCACACTGCATTCTGTGGTGGGAGACCAGTCACGGGGCCAGTTCTTCAGGGTAAGAAAACATTTGTTCTTTTACCTCCTTTACCTGCATTATAGCTGCATCAGCGCTAGAAAGTTGGATCGTATTGGGCCCTCAGTCCAAGACTGGGTTCAAATGTCTACTCAGCAATAACATTCTCAGGGGACCTGACGCCAGTCATTCTCCTACAGCCTAATCCACCGCATAGGGATGTTGTAAGAATAAAATGGGGGAGGGGACAGAACCATGTGAGCTGCCATGGGTTTCTTTGAAAATAAGTGGGATAAAAAATATAGTGTTATCTGCAATTTTAGAGTTTTAGATCTGGAATCTCCCAGAAAGAACTAGGATAGCCTTTCCCAAAATGTGGGTCACGACCCATTGGTGGGTCATGAGTCCATGTGAGGTGGGTCATGGGCTAGGCCTTCCTGCCCACCATTGCATCCAAATTGCTCTAAATTGGAGCCTTTCTGGAAGTTTGGGGAAGCAACCCTGGATGCCTCTTCTAGGTTGTGCCGCATTCTGCTGGTCTCTGCAGACCAGAATGGCTTGAAGGCCTCAGAATGGCTAGGAAAAAGCCACTTCCAGTTTTGGAAGAAGCAGACAACTTCTGCTTGGCCGCTGAAAACTGGAAGTGGCCTTTGAAGGCTTCCACATGCCATTCTGAGGCCTGTGGAGGCCAGTAGAGTTGGTTGCCATCCTGGCGCAACCCAGAAGAAGCCTCTCCAGTAACCCCAGAAGCATCATGACCCAAGTGCCATGAAGTATGTGATTGGTTACAGCGCTGTTAAGATTGCAAAATGCTGGACTAGAATATTCTGGTGAGAGGCCAGAACGAAGGCTCAGAGTTGCTGTAACTGGGGCCATCCCAAAGTCTGACAGATTCTGAGGCACCAGGCAATTGCATTTTTATCTAGTTGGAGCCACCCCCTGATTTACCAGGCTCTGCAACTTAGCTCCCAGCATGGTTGGCCTATCCATGAGGCCAAATGCAGCTGTTGCCTCAATCAGCAGATTAGCAAAGGATGCTTACCTCTGTCCCCTCAATGTCCCTCAGCTGGGAGGAATAGAAGCTAGCACATCACCTGGCAAGGGTGGATGTGGAGATAGCATTTGGCTTGCTGCCTTAGGTGCCAGGAGGTCTCAGATCAGCCCTGACTCCTAGGCTCCTCCCCTCAGACGTGATTGGCCCAGCAAATTGGTGATTCACAGCAGAGCTATCTTCCCTTTTAATGGAGTACATTAATGGAGTAATGGAAATGAATGGTCATATGTAAAAATGGAAACCTTTAAATTCCTGTATAAATAGCCCACTTTTTGATGCACACATATGTTATGTTCAAAACAGTGAAGGTTGGAGCCCCAGGGACAAGGAGGGGCAGGTTAGCAGGGAACAGTAGCAGTGGGGAAGGGGGAAATCCAAAAAGTTAAACCTACTTTGAAACAAAATATTTTCGTATTGTAAACTTTTCTTCAGTGGGCACTCACAGTTTCCAGTCCAGCATCAGTTTTCATTGGCTCTTATCTTGCTGCTTAGCAACAAACAGCAGCAAAGGATGGCTTTTCTGGAATAGCCTGTTGTCAGCTCTGCCAGGGTGATTTTGATCTCCCTTGTGTCACTAAGGGCGCAATCCTAACCTGGAGTTAGGCCAGCTCAGTTAGCCCAGCAACGTTTGGCCTGCACAAGGGACACCGTAAACTATGTTTGGACCACTCTCGGAGTCAGAGAGGCCAGCACATAGATGTGCGCCATCCTCTGACTCCGAGAGTGGTCCAAATGTGCTTTACTGTGGCCCACGTGCCAGTCAAACTTTGCTGGTCTAACTGTGCCGGCCTAACTCCAGGTTAGGATTGCGCTCTAAGTAGAAAAAATAAGCTTCTTGGATGTGGAGTACTGTATTAGCGAAAGAGGTTTCCCGTAAAATGCCCGGAGCCACATAAATCTCTAAGCATAGTACTCCTTGGGAAAAGGAAGACAAAAAATGAAACCTCTGACTCCGTAATATAATCAGCACGTTAATTCTTGCCTGATTACACTGAAGCAACTGCTTCTCTTGATTCATGCTGGTGCCATCCAGCCAAATCCTACCATCATTCAAACCACTGGTGACATTTCCCATCTGTCTGGTTTGGATGAGGATCTGGGATTGAGGATTCGGTGAATCACAGAATACTGTATAGTTGTAAAAAACAACAACACCCCCCATTGAAAAATGGTGATATAGACGAGCCTCCCCATGTAAGACGCCTTGGGCATTAGCTTCGGCATGGGAAAGGAGGGATTGAAATTCTACAAATAAGAATTCATAGCGTTTCATAGCGTTATAACTTATATAACGTTATAATGAATAGCGTTATATTCATAGCTATTCATAGCGTTATAACTTCCAAATGAATGCACCTTGGATTGGAATGGAAACTGGATGGCAATGACAGTTGCAATGGAATGCAATGATTCCATCTCCAACCTGTGTGCATTCACTGGAAAGTCCAAAAGAGCCCATAAGAGGAAGGAGCACATGAGCTTGTAGGAAAGGCAACCGCATGCATGACTGTCTAAGCCAATGGTTCCCAAACCAGGGGTCGCAAACCAAACGAGGGTCATGTGGATGTTCTTGAAGGCCGCAAGAAGCAGAATTCCCTTTAAGCTGCACCACTGGAATGGAAGACCTGCACAATTTTTCTCTTGGTATTCTGGATCATCATCATCATCATCATCATCATCATCATCATCATCATCATCAT
>JAJKFI010000065.1:6490437-6509426 GCA_029204185.1 Lerista edwardsae
ATCATCATCATCATCATCATCATCATCATCATCATCATCATCATCATCATCATCTACTACTACTACTACTACTACCAACAACAACTCCATGGGTTACCAGTTTGTAGGATCAAAAACATTTGAGAAATGCTGGTCTAAACTATGGTAGATGACCATCTAAATGGGATCACAGTATGACCTAGTAAGGGCAGATGACAGACCAGCTTGAGATTAAGTGGCACATATGGCAGTAGTTGCTTGCACATTGTCTGTGTATCTGTTGCATGGATGCACCTTGCACTCTAGAGAACAAATCCTATAACCAGGACTTCATCTGTAGCAAAATCCACTTCTGCCCTGGACCTCTGTGTTTCCTTCCTCTATGTGCCCTATATACTCCTTTGGGGACCTGCTCCATATTTTGAAAACTTTGGTAATATAACCACTGAATACTGGGGAGGTGGTGGGGAAAAGCACCACAGAAAGTTTTGGGAACATTACTTTGACTGCTGCTACGCAGTAGTCGGAGGGTTGGGGTATGGGAAGAAACTGTGTTCCAGTCTTAATTAAATCAAAAGGAGGTCCACTTACATAAGCACTTTATAGCAGCACAGGCTGAATTAATTCATTTTGTATTGCATTTTACTTTGGCCTGCTTGCGTGTGGACTGTAAAATAAGCATTTTTCTCTTGAGTGGTTTTCTTAAAGAAATGGATATAACATTCACTTGTAAGTACCAAGCAGGACAGTCTCGAAACAGGAAAGGGCAGTTTCAAATAGAAGTGGCGACAACGTGGAGGTGTAGTAATTGAGCCCTGGATCGTCCCTCTGATTGATCTCGCACCCCTTTAAAAAAAAAAGAATTGCTGTACTTGAACATTTGCTAACTTGACTAGTAATTTTTGGGGAAAGTGGTTTATGCCTTCTGACAAAATGCTATGCAATTAATAAGAAACAAAGCAAAAATAGGGTACTAGAAGTGCACTTGTCTATTTCACAAATGCCACCCTAATGATAGGTTGGATGGGGGTACCTAACCGTGTGCTGGATATAACTGTGCTTTGAATTATAGTCTTAAGAAAGACGTCGTCCTATTTTTGCATGGATTTTTTTTTAACCTTCTAAGAAATGCAACAGCTTGTGCACACCAACAAGATGCTAAGGAGATGCCTTAGCCTAGCAACCCATCCGCTTCCCAACTACTGGCCTTATCCGCAGCGTATTGTTTCCTGTTCACACAGACGTCAGTAACCGTCAGCATGACATTGTCCTAATGGATTTGTCCTCCTGGTGTTATCTTTTAGGTGGAAATCCTGGATTGGAAGACAAAGCAGCAGCTGTGTTTTCTAGAGAAGGTAAATAGTACTGTTTAATTAATACATTTACAGTGCTGTATATAGGACCTTTTGAGTGTTCCTAGTGCTTCATGTATGTTATCTCCAGTGATCCTTACACCAGCCTCATAAGATGGGATGATGATTAAGACCTCTTATTGTCAGTAGGGGAACTAACTAGTTATTTTGTCTGTTAAAGGGAACCTGTTCGGCTTAAATGATATTTGCATGCCCACCAAATTATTATTATTATTTTTATTACCTAGGTTGAGCCACATGCTACGATAAGTGATATCAGAGTGATGTTCTATAAATTATGTAAGTATGTATATTTTAAAATTAAGGTTAAAAAGGGAGGCCAAGGCAGTAATTACATTTAACTGCACAGAGTAGGTTAAATCCAGACTTGGATCCAGAGATATGCTTGGGCATGTCCAGAGAAATTGTTGACTCCTTCCTTTTGAGTGACAGATCCCCATGCCATATCACAAATAGCCCAAGAGCAGTGTCTTTAGCTCCAAGCCAACTGAGGGAAATATACAAGGGCAGGAAATACTCTTTTCACCAGGCATGCGATCTTATGCAACCAGACATTAAAAGCCATGTACTTAACCCATGCCTCTTCTATTATAAACCTTGTAAGGACTATTATGAACTTGTACACAAAAAGATTTTCTTTAAACCTTAACTGTAAAAGCTTTTTTTATTTGGTGTGCAAATCTGCTGGGTTTTGAAAATTCTAGAGAGATGGATATAGATTGTGTGTTTCTGTTTCTCTGCCCCACCAGATTAGCTCACCAACTTCAGGCTTAACAGTTGTGACCAATGTTAACAGGGAAGCCTGTGGCTAAGATTAAATGCTGGTTTGTAATTCTGGCTTGCAGGCTGGTTGTAGTACATACCAAAGTTGGACCTGTTGGACATTGACAGCCCAATCCTACCTACACCACTGCATGGTGATGCAGCCTCTGTTGCATCCTGCAGGACAGTTTTGTCTGCTTGGGGTAAGGGGACATTTGTCCCCTTGCCCTGGGGTAAGCCCCAGCAGCCACTTTGGGTCAACTTGGACCCACACTAGCACTACAGCTGGCATATGTATTTGTTGACCTGAGCAGGTGGATCAGGTCTGGGAAGGGAGTTTGGCTGCCGAATCTACCCCAGGCCTGATCCTGCCAGCCCTTTCTGTTCTGCCCTCCCTCTGCCCTGTTCTACCCCCTGCACCAGACTTACATGCGCCGATGGACCTCCCAACATCTGCCAGCACATACAAGAAAGCTCCTTGCCCTTGTGTGTTCCACCAGTGCTGGTTTTATGTAGGATTTTGACTGCAGCCAGTGTGTAACACTTGAGATGAAACAGAACAAGTAAACTATACTAGGAAGAACAGAATATAAATAAATGACAGGGAAGGCAAGATGCACTTAGTTTGAAGAGGCTAAGTTGAAAGATTGAGTGCATGGTAATTGGGAGGCTTTTAAAAAAAAATTATGTATTTTTGTGTCCCCCGCAGATCCTCAGTGGTATCCAGCAAGGCAGTCTATAAGACTTGAACCCAGTAAGTATTTGTAGGCTTGTTGTTGATGACGATGATTAACTAGTTTGGGTTATCCAGACATCAAGTCCTTTCCAAGAACTTGGGATGCTTGATTTTTTTTGTCATATTTTTGATGTTACAAATATGGTTGCAGAATATAAACTGTTACCAGTGAAGCTGCTTTTTGCAGTTGATCGATGGTAATTTCTGTGTCCTCTATAATGTTAAGGTGCTCTTTGAGGTGTTTTGGAATGGCACCAAGGGTGCCAGACACCACTAGGATTACTTTGGGCTTCTTCTGCCATAGCCTTTCTGTTTTTAAGTCCTCGCAATTTATTTTTTCATTTCATCTTTTCTGTACTGTCACTTGGTATTGCTATTATAAATTTTTTTGGCTTGTTTTTCTTCTCAACTACAGCTATATCGGGTATATTAGACCAGGATAGGTGTTTATCTGTTTGTAGTCAGAAGTTCCATAATACTTTTGCATCTTCATCTTCATCTTCATTTTCAACAACTTTTCAAATTTTGTGGGCCCAAATTTTCTCTCCCTACATGTAGTCTCTCCCTACATGTCCAAACACATGCAGAGTTGAGTCCAGCCAGTGGAATGCCTGTTAATGTAAGTGTGTCAACCCGCTGAAACCAGGGAAAATGTATATAATGCTTAGAACTTGTATCTTTCAGTTCTCCCCCTCATCTGATAAGCATGATGACTTTTCCTCCTCAGAAGGAAAATCACTGAGGGATGAAGAAAGCCTTCAGCTGCTCCCTGTCGGCACAACGGCAACACTCTATTTTAAGGATTTAGGACCCCAAATTGGATGGACGATGGTGAGCTTCAAAGTCTGTGACATGTTAATGAATAACTTTCCCAAGTTTCCCAGCCAGCACAAATAATAGAGTCTCCCCCCCCCCCCCCCGATTATTTTAAGCTTATGAGATATTGGAAAAAGAGGGGAGGGGGAGATAATTGCCACAAAAACTTGGCAGGCAAACACATTGCAAAGCAGCAGTGGTTGCTTGGCAACATGACAAAACAAGCTTTATGGAAAGCATTGGCTGGTAGGAGGTGCAGCAAAAATCAGGGACAGGGAGATGCTACAACCTTCCTAAATTAAGGCAAGACAGAGGGGGCAGCTGCAGCCTGGCTGTCACATGGTGGACATCACTGTTGGAACAGGGGCCTTGATCTGTAGTGGTCCTGCTTTTCTTTTCCTTTTTCCTTGGCTGAGTGCTCTGGTGACACCTGCTTGGCAGGCAGAAATGAGAGAGTTGACGTTTCCCTTGTACAAAGATGTAGAGTGCAATCCTAACCTGGAGTTAGGCCGGCACAGTTAGTCCAGCAAAGTTTGGCTGGCACAAGGGCCACCATAAAGTGCATTTGGACCACTCTCAGAGAGACCAGGACACAGATGTGCGCCATCCTTCCTGACTCAGAGAGTAGTCCAAACGCGCTTTACGGTGGCCCTTATGCTGGCCAAACTTTGCTGGACTAACTGTGCTGGCCTAACTCCAGGTTAGGATTGTGCCTGTAATGATATAGAACTTTACCAAATTTCCCCATTGTTCTTTTGTTCCTTCCTACCTGTTCCCTTCTCCTAGACCCCCTCCCCCCATAGAACTTTACATGACTGATTGTGGGCAATGAGTGGCCTAATGAGTGGCCCTACTTCATGTTGTGTGCATAGCGCAGAGGCAAAATCGCACCAAGAGCCTAAGATTGACTACACTTTGCAGATGTAAGATCTATTACCATACAGAGAAAATATCATAGTGCTGCAAGGTTAAGGAGTGTACGATCAGCAGTTGTTTTAAACCTGGAGGTGGTATTGCCACATTTTTTTCTTTGCAAAAGAAAGAAAGAAGAAAAGAAGTGAAATTTGCTTCATTAAAGTTGAAAGCAACCAGTTTAAATGGAAATCTTTCATAATATTCACTGTTAGCTACTTTAATACCTTGCACTCTGGTTAGCATGGATGCAAGTCAAAAAATGAACGAACGTCAAAGCATAGCCTTATTTAGCTGGCAGATTTGTTTGTGAATGTGTGCAAAACTTAAACAGAAATAAAAGAAAAATAATGAACGTCACAGGAAGTTGGATAAAATGAGACGAAAGAGGAAAGCACGCGAATGAAATGTGAAAGGTTGTAATTAAAAACAGCTGAAAGGCAATGATAGTCAAGGGGATGAAAGTCAAGGTACTGTGGTACAACAAATGCACCCTGTTCCCGTTCCCTGTGGATCCCTCATATCCATATGCCCGGACAGCTCTCTGACCTTTGCTGGTATTCTCTTCAGCCATGCTGCCTCCTGTGAGCCAGGCCTCATGTGACCTTGTACTAGTGGAGGGAAAATCTAGGAGCTTACCATGTGCTCTTTAAGTATCCGTAGCAATTAGGGGCCAGTGTACACTGCTGCTGAAGGAGCTTAGCCAGGACAAAGGAGTCCCTGAGAACTGCCACAATAGTCTTCTAATAACTGTTCTCTCTTTTGCAGGTCTTTTTGATAGAATATACGGGCCCCTTGTTCATCTATTTTGTGTTTTATTTCCGCATGCCTTTTATCTATGGCCTGGATGACAGGTTTACCACGAGCCGACATCCAGTAGTTAAGTAAGTCGCGCCTCAAGGCCAGAGGAGTTAATTCTTGGGTGTCATCACTTTATTCCAAATGTCTTGCCTTATTTGTCTCTGTAGCTTTCTGAATTGCTTTTATCTTGCTGTTTCTAGCTTGGCATGTATCTGCCATTCTTTCCACTACATCAAAAGGTTGATTGAAACAATATTTGTTCATCGGTTCTCCCATGGGACTATGCCACTGAGGAGTATTGTGAAGGTAAATTGTCACAAAATCTACTCACAGCCCTTATGTCCAATCTAATTTGGCCACTTCCCACAGTACTACACTAGCCCAGGTTCTGGTGCAATTTTTGGGGGGGTGGTACCACCACCCCTACTGCGAAACCTGGAGTCTGCACCCCAGTGCTGAAGCTTATTTGGTGCCATACCACTCTCGTGTCTCCTGGTTTTTTCTTCACTGCTTGTGCCCACTTACCTCCCTTTCTTCTAGATACATGTGAAGGTCCCTCATTTTCTCTTCAGAGGTTAGATCAGGTTGAGAAAGTAACTAAATGAGCCGTTCAACCTTAAACATCTGCTGAAAACAGTAGCCCAATACTGAATGCTCCCTTCTCTTCCTGTAAAATTCAGAGTGCAATCCTAACCTGGAGTTAGGCTGGCACAGTTAGGCCAGCAAAGTTTAGCTGGCTCAAGGGCCACTGTAAAGCATGTCTGGACCACTCTCTGAGAGTGCAATCCTAAACTGGAGTTAGGCCGGCATAAGCTAAGCCAGCCAAGTTTGGCCAGCACAAGGGCCACCACCAAAGCTTGTTTGGACTACTCTTGGAGTCAGGGAGGATGGCTCACGTCTGTGTGCTGGCCTCTCTGACTCCAAGAGTGGTCCAAACATACTTTGTGGTGGCTCTTGTGCTGGCCAAACTTGGCTGGCTTAGTTTATGCCGGCCTAACTCAGTTTAGGATTGCACCCTGAGTCAGGGAGGATGGCGCACATCTCTGTGCTGGCCTCTCTGACTCTGAAAACTGGGTGGGGAGAGGAACGGGGATGGGGAGGCTGTGGGAGGTGGCAGATCCGGTGGTGATGGCATGTGCTAGATACTCTCCCCTCCAGCAGCAGCCTCCCTGCCCCCTTTCTGTCCTCAGTCTTGCAGCAGTGAAATTGCTGGTGCAGGTCTGAAGAGACCAGTTGCAGGGCAGAAAGCTTATGGAGGGGAAAGGGATCTAAATCCCATTTCTCTTCCAAAGCACCCAACTCCATTCCCCCCCCCCTTGGTTGGATACAGTGCAGGCCTTGTTGGTGCAGCTGTAGCAGTAAAAGGGGGATTAGGATTGGGCCACTAATTTCCAAATCTCTACACTATCTTCATGTGGCTCAAGCCCTCAGCTCAGTCTGATCTGAGCTTCAGCCAGAGAACACAGTCACGCCCTCGGCCTTTTGCTTATCGTGTCCAGGCTCCCTCCACATCAGTCTCTAGGCTGCTGCCTGGATTTGTTTTTCCAGCTAACCATCTGAAGAGGAGACGCTGTTGTGGTTTCCTCAGAACAACACAATTTTAAAGTGTGAGAACACCTGAAATATTGCCAACTAATTGCTTAGTTAGAAAGTTGTGCAAGTGGGCTTACCTTGCTTTCCCCCTGCTTTTGGGAAACACCCCTCTTGCCTCTAACATGGCTTTCACATGCAAATGATTTAGGTTGCACCCACACTACCTATTGCTCTGGGATCGCCATCCTTTGCTCATTTGCTTTCTACAGAGAGACCAGACAGCATCATTCTTGGCCTGTTTCATTCTGTTGTTTCCTGTTATCTTTAGAACTGATTTTTGTAATAAGTTGCAACTGCAGCACAGCTTGGCTTGGGTGGGCACTTCTGAGGCTTTTTGAGATTCCTGGGCCTTCACTGTTGATACACTTCTTGTTTGTAGCTTTAGCCTATTTGTTGCTTCCTGTTGCTCAGGACTGGGGGAATAGGGCATAATAGCCTGCTAATTGCTTCTTGAATGACTTATCTGAATGGCCTCTGTAAGGTTGGCCTTATCATGGATCATTGAAACAATTGCATGGCCGAGGAAGATGGTAGAGGTGGCAAGCTGACAAGCCCTCAGAGAGCGCTCTCATTCTCTTCCAGCTTCGCTGTGAAAAAGCAGTGCCTCAGCAACACAAGTCACAGCAAATTGTGTTTGTTTCTGCCTCTAGAGGGCAAAGCTGAACAGAGTTTCACTTTTAGTTAGATCAGGGTGGCCAGCCTTTCAACTGCAGAGTTCCTGGACCTTTAACAATGGTGTAGTAGAGGGAATTTCAGCAGTTGCAGCTTGTCATCTCACAGAAGGCAGGTCCATTGTTTGCCAAAGAAGATCCTTAAACAATAAACACCACCCCAGTAGGGCAAACACAGCTACTATCTTTGAATGACTCAGCAGCCCTTTCAAGATGCTGAAGCATTATGGAAGCTTCTGAAATGATAGGCCAAAACTAGAAGAAAATCAGGGATTTTCATTGTGACTAGGTTGAAGATTTTAAGAACTCAATACGTTTTTATTTCTCCCCATCCACTTGATGGAATTGTGATAACCTCTACTACGGTGTGGTTGGAAAGTGCATCTCTAGAGTAAAACTATATTAGACTGGGGAATATGTCTCATGTGTGTCATTATACTGGTACAGTTAGATCTGGGTTTGGAAGCAAGAAGATGCACTTATATTCCAAGCAAATGTGCAATAAATCATGACTAAAAAAACCCCCTAATATGAATGACATGTTTTCATTTTAAGTGCTATTGTATTCTCCTTTTGAATTTTTTAATCTCTTTCCCTCCCATTCCCACTTATATGCTGGCCCTTCTTGGCACTGTCAACAGTAATAAGTAATGGATTAAAGAATCAGCTGTGCCGTGGAATAGCTGAAACGTTTTCAGCCTAATAGCAACATGCCCATCATTATGATGGGCAGGAAGGGCTGGAGCGATTACCTGGGTATTGCACGCACCTTGAAAATGGAGAAAACACATTACATCTCTATGCAGTCTAACGCACATGTTGCTCCTTCTTTCCACTGAGCTGAGTGGATACTGGGCTGTCCAAGATCAAAGAACGTGGAATTTTGTCTCCCGCAATGTCTGTAACACCAAGGGCAGTGTTGTCACTCTTCAATATGGTTGAATGCCCTCACTTGTATGGGAAAAAGCAGGTGTATATTCTGGCACACCTTTGATGGAGATGAATCCTATCCCTGGTCATCCCAGTTTCTTGGGGGCTTTTGCCCTGCCTCAATTGTCTGGAAGATTTGGTTTGTTTACTTGGTTCTGTATAGCTTAATGGAAGCCACCAAGTCTTTTCCTCCCTGCATTTTAACTTGGTCACATGACGATATGACAAAGAGGTGGAACGCAGGGACTGGCGTTATTTATACACCCACAAGCGTAAAATGCAGGCAGGTTTAATTTAAAATACTAACATATCCATACATTCCTTTTTATTTTTATAGAATTGTTTCTATTACTGGGGATTTGCTGCTTGGCTTGCCTATTATATCAACCACCCTCTTTATACCCCACCCTGTAAGTAGTAAAATAATGAATACTGTTATTTGAGCATTTCACTGAGAGTGCTGATGGGAGCGCTAAATGGAACCTTCAAAAATGTTTTGTTTTGTAGCCTATGGACAAAAACAGGTCAATATTGCTCTGATCATGTTTCTGGTAAGTACACCGCAGATTTTAAATATGATCTTGTACGAAATGCCCTTTACCATAGCCTAATTTCCGTTAGTGATGTTAATGACTAAAGAAGTTAATCATGACCAAGTCCCATTGATTTCTGTGAGACTTCAGCCCCAGTCCAAAAAGCTAGCCAGAACTAGCATTCTGTCAGTGCAAGGACCTTTACAATGGCACAAAAGTTGGGCCACTGTTTTGTAATCCTGGGCCACTGCCACAAATGGGTAGAGACTGCGATATGCACAATAGTGACTCCTGAAGCCTTCGCCACTGCAGGTAGGTTGGCAGCGGAGACGTTTTATAGGTGGGGAGGGCAGGTTGAGTTTCATGGTGGGGAGGCAGAAGACAGGGAGGGAGAGGGTGGGTCTTGGTGGTCCCAGAGTGTGCCAGATCCTATCCCCTCTTTCCCAGGCTCTTCCACCCTTCTTAGATCTGCACCAACAAAATGGCTGGTGTAGGTCCAAAGAAACCCATAGGGCAGCTAACTGGGCTTAAATAAAAAATATTTTGTCTGATCACATGCAAACACACACACACATCATTAGATGCAACGTGCTGCATCAGCACAACTGCATCAGTGCCAATGATGAGGAATAGGATTTGGCAGTCAGTCATGTATAAGTAATCTTAGAATACAACCCATTGTATGGAGCAAACAAATATTTCCTACTGGCTTTGGAAAAGTACGCTAGAGTTGGAGGAAACAAAGTATACTGTATCTGCATAGATTTGAAAATTTGTAGGGGCCAAATGTTTGATCATCTTACAGCACAATTGTATTCATGGGTACTCAGAAGTAAGTCCCATTGTATTCCGAGGGAGTTACTCCCAGGAAAACATGTGTAGGATCACAGCTATATTTCATATTTGTATCCCATCCGTCCTCCCGCCCTGGAGCTCAGGGTGGCATACACTGATCTGGGTTACCTCACTGTGTGAATTTCAAGATTGGCATGGTCGTCTCCATAGGTCACGTAAGAAATTGAGTGCAACGATCGAAGTGGGTGCTGGAATCAGATTAATTCAAGTGACTGAAGTTACACTGAAGTCATTCACTCCATTTTAGCAGTTTATTATACAGCTTATTTTGCAGAATATGGTCTTGTATGGTGGATTTCCAAGGGAGCAACCCAAGGCGTCTGTAGGGCCGACACAAGCACTTCCACGCCAGCAGCGCCAGCTGAAGCTGCCAGTGGGCTGCTGCTCTGCCAGCTCAGTTCAGCTGGTGCAGGGGCAGTTCTGGGCAGGGGGAAGGAGGAAGGGTGGGAGGGAGGAAAGGGCCGGGGGAGGGTGGACTGGGAGGAGGGACTGGCCGGAAAGGGGCTGGAGCTTGGATCTGGTTGCTAGGCTGCATCCAAACCCCTTCCCTGGGCTGCGCAGGGAACCTGGTCAGCACCTGCTATACAGCAGGTGCAGATCCAAGTAGCCCATAGAGCCGGCTGGCACCTACCCCAGGGCAAGAGCACGAACATGACCTGTCCCATGGAGGCTTCAGGCCACGCCCAAACTTAGGCCAGCAAAGTTTGACTGGCACAAGGGACACCGTAAAGTATGTTTGGACCACTCAGAGTCAGAGAGGCCAGCACACAGACATGCACCTTCCTCCCTGACTGAGTGTCCAAACATGCTTTATGGTGGCCCTTGTGCTGATCAAACTTTGCTGGCCTGACCGTGCCACCCTAACTCCAGGTTAGGATTGCGCCCATAGAGCCTTCACTATTTAAAACAGCTTTTGATGTCATTGTTGTCTTCTCTTTTTCCTCACTCTTTTTTCGCAGACATGTGAAGCTGGAAACTTTTCTATCCATCTTGCACTTAGCAATCTAAGAAGAGGCGGTAAAAGCTGAGTTCTTGCTTTCTAATCTTTTTTGAGGTTACTTTGGACTTGAGTAAAGAAATATGTGAGTGAATAGGCCAAGTTCGCAACATATACAAGGATTCCTTGAGCGGGTCTGGCTCCTCTCAGCCGAGTTCAGAATCCAGTAGTACTGTATTGACTGACATGAGTCACCATCCCCCTGTAACAAAGTTATAGAGATTCTGGTCACTCATTGTAGATCACAAGAGGTGAAAGATGTTTTAAAAGACGTTTTAAAAGATATGCCTCCTAATCCTAACCAGTCGCAGTATCAGTTATGCACTAGGAGTATTGCTATCTTTGAAGATAAGTCCAAATACAGGCATTAGGGAGAATGTATAGGAAGTTTTTTTTGACGACAGCATTAGTGGGTTAAAACAGTGACCTCTTTAACAGTGATCCCCACAACCTCTGCTTCCCCGCTACTGTCCTTGCATTTGGTATATATGGGGATTATAATGCCATTCTCCATACAGGAGAAAAGAAAGAGATGTTCTGAGGACCATTGTTATGGTAAAGAACAAAGGCTTTTGCGTACACTGTGGTGATGCCAATAATTCAGAATTAAATCTGTGCATAGCTCCATTGTGGGTTATCTTTCTGGTCACTCTAGAGTGGGATGCAAAGCTGGTAGATTAAGAACATGGAACAATTCTTACCTCTCTGATAAACACCTCCTCCTGCAAGCCAGTTCCGAAATAACGTAACTGAAAGTAAACAAGTGGTCTTTCAGCCTAATTCTTCTATGACAAGATGTTGTTGGTCTTTGTCTTAATCTCCACACTGGACACAGATCAGTCTGTACAATCCTGAACAAGGCCCAGTGTATCATTCTGAAGGATACCAGCAAAGTAGATAGCTCCAGATTACTCATGTTACTAAGGCAAGCCACAGACTGTAGATAAGCTCTGGTTATTTTTTTTCTGGCATTGTCTTCTATATTAAACAGTGTGCAATGTACAGAATCATTTGTTTTAAATTTTTGTGGGTCTTTTAATTGATAGAATCCAAGACCTGTAAGATCCCTTATCCAACGAAGAATCCTTTCACCTGGCTATTTTATTTTGTGTCCTGCCCTAACTATACCTATGAGGTATGTATTTTTAAGCATCAGCAAGCAAAACATTGTGTTATATTTTGCTGGATGTGTGTTGCATTTGATATTGCTGTCAACCTCGGCTTCCAGAAAACCCTTGAAAGCTTCACCTTGCATTTCACAAGGTGATTCTGTGTGTCAAAGGCATACCTAGAGGGGTATCACAGCACTAAGCTTTGCAAGCAGCTGTTCTCCCTCCTCTTTGGAGCTTTTCATAGCCATCGTAGCCTCCATTTTGCTCTAGCCACTGGGAACGGCTCCGAAGAGGAGTGGCTGCTCGCAAAACTGAGTGCTGAGATCCCCCTCATACCTAGAGGGGTATCTGCTGTGTGTGTAATATAAAACACCAACATCTATACTTTGCAAGCTGCTCCAATACAAAATGATCTCAATTTCATAGAAAGTCTGTGTAGCATGTACAACACCTCTCAGGGATATTGAGAGAAAAAGCGAAATAGAGATAGTTGAAACACACACAAAATGTGCATGTTGGAAATGCTAATTTAACCATCAGTTTGGTAGTATAGATGAGAAGATATCAGTAGAAGATTTGGAGGACTCTGCAATTGCCTACCTTGCCATCAGCATGTATATTTGGATTTTCTGCCTTAGACATATAAAAAATCTCCATCAGTTTGAGTTGGCTATATTTAAAGATACAGGGATTCATTTGCCATCCATTTCATGGTCATCAGTTTCAGCATTGTTTGACATTGGAATGCTGGAACTGAAATTAACTGATGCTGAACTTACACATGAAGAGAAGCAAAAAGAGAGAAAATGTGTTGCAGCATCTAAAACTGAAAACAGACTGCAGGTGCTGTCCAGAAGGAGGCAGCATGTGTGCACTTGTGATTCCTCCCCAAAGCATTCAACCCCTCCCAAAGTAACTAGGATTTAAACTGTGTAAGAGGGAAGAATATGAAGAAATTAGTGTGCATATAGAGTGGTAGCATTTTCCTCTCGTTCCAACCTTCTTTTTGAACTTGGCAGTATTTGGGATTCTGTGGGTGCAGCTTTTGAGAGGGGAAATTCTCAGAAGAAAGTAATGGGCACAAAGCTAGAATTGGGCAACAGGCAAATGGCCTGTACTATAATTCTTGGTGGTGATGAACTGACTGAAGAAACATCATTTGCTTTGTTGACTAGTTGTAGGGGTGGGGAGTTGACCATGCCCATCAATGTCTGCCTTTTTTCTTAAAGCTCATATGTGGGGCAGAACCAAAATACAGCATATCCTAGAATTCTAAACTGCCACAGGTTCTTTTTTGCCTGCATATAAAGGTGTCATGGTCAAGAGGGGAATACCATCAAATACCATCATACCATTAAAAGGGCTATCAAGAGAATGCAGATTGATCCAGGGAAGTAGTGTCTAGTAGTTAGACCTACTACCCTCCCTGCATTTCCTGCTCCCAACTTCCTTTTGAAGGGGAAAAAGCTTCTGTAGAATTTCTGCTGCCAGACTATAAGATTAGGAAAAGGGGCTGCAAGCCCCCCCCCCAAAAAAAACCCTCCCAGAAGAACACTAAATCTCAGAGGTTCTGATTAAAATTCCCCTGCAGTTCTGCATCTGCAGAACTAAGACCCATGAAAATCCACTGAACTTTCCTATAACCAGGAATCAAGCAGACTATTGAATAGAACCAGTTTTATTTCAAAGTTTAAAGAGCAGCAGGAGAAGAAAGGGTGTGTGTGTGTCCCAATATTATGGCAGGTTGAGTAGAGGGAAAATGTTGGGGGCCTGAGTATAATGGAAAAGGATGCTAAAGGCGTAATTACAACTAATGCAGCCACAACACTACTTGAATCTGCTCTGGAGATGTTTGTGCTAGCCTGGAGGACTTTGCAAATGGGCTGAAATCAGTGCACCGATGTCGTCTTGCTATTTTTCCTAGCTAAGTCACTTTCATGCAGGAATCTTCCAGCCCTGTTCACTCATTGTGTGTGTGGGCTCTGGCAGCTGGAAGGGACAACCCAAGCATTACTGTGTGCTGGGAATTTCTACATTCAGCCAGATGACATCCTCACACTGTCTGGTTGGAAGAGTGGAACAAGATAGGCAGGAATGTGAGCCAATTTGCAGGCGCATTCCGTTTCTGGCAGGAACTCACTAACTCAGATGGAAAAGAAGCTGAATCCTCCCTCATGGCTAATTAGCGACTGCAAGGCAAGGTGACAAAAGCAGCCTGAAAGCACATTCTGGCACTGAGTGGTACAGATGCTGTTGATGAGCCAAACATTCCCCAAAATACAGGAGAACAGGCAGAAAATATGCAGGAAACACAGGACTTCATCACAAAAGGGTGTGTGGCTCAGGTTGGCCCTGGGTACAGAAATGTTATGATTCTGCAAGGAAGTATGTTCTCTCAGGTTATAGAGTATATCCAAAATACACTGGATGCTTTTCTGATTGTGTACATAATTATAGGTCAATTGTTTCTGTTTTCCTTTTTCCAATGGCTATTAGAGAGATCTGTCGGCATGTATTTTTCATTCAAAGGAGTAGGTTGTGCTAGCAATTTTAATCATGTGAAATGGTACTGATTTTTTTTTTTTTTTTGGCTGTTACAGCTAGGGACATGGATTGGTTTCACTATCATGACTCAGTGCGTTCCAGGTGAATAGTATTCTTGGCTTTAACATTTCAGAATTCGTTTTCACCAGAACGTGTTATATTGACCTTGTTATTTCTCTGTTTCTTGTAGTGGGATTGTTTACCTTACTTTGTTTCATTCAGATGACGATCTGGGCAAAGGATAAACACTACACCTATATACGAGAGTTTAAGGATTATCCTAGCCTTAGAGTGTCTATCATTCCTTTCTTATTGTAAAACAATAATTTTTTTCTACTGAACTATAAAAGAAGCAAGGCAGATGAGCCCGAAGAGACATAACTTCCCACAAAGGAAAGATTATGATATGATCATTTAAGTGAAGTGTTCCAAGTGCATGCTGAATGTACCCTGCAGTGAGAAATTCAAAAGCCACATCTCTCTCGACTTCTGAATTTGCAATATTCAATATTGCCTTCCTTTTTCTTTTATTGCCCCTATTGGTCACTAAAGAACATTCAGGGTTAACAATAGTTGTGTTGGGCAAAGTATCTCGAGTTGCTGAAAGGAAGCACTTTCTGTATATATCTAGTTGGGTGATATGGTAAAAAGGACACATGAGAATTTGCCATGAAATAATCTGGAATGCCACAAACCAACCAGTTATTACAAAAACAGTAAAGGAGAATCTGGATTATATTTTATGCAAAGCCAAGGCAAAGCAATCTATGGGCTTCCTCAATCAGAGCTTTGGCAATTCTTCACCATATTAATGAAATACCTTCAGAACATTAGGACTGAGAAAAAGAGCCAGTCCATACATTCAGAATTGTCATTTAAATTCTGTTGCGACTGTATCCTTTTGGACTGCAATTTGGGGAGTTGCACATATGACTATTTCTACTGTAAAACTTCCTGTACATAGAAAACTAGCACACAAGAAAGAAGGGGTTGCAGCCTAGCACTCACCTCAGTCTGCTAGGACATCATTTTTGTGGGGGAAGCATTCAAATGTGCCCCCTCCCCAGGTGAGATCTACAGTATGTCGTATACTTCCAACAGGGCTATATCACAATTACTGTATTTGCATTTCTTATTTTATGTTACAATCTTATGCACTCTTACTTGAGAGTAAGACTCATTAAACTACTTCCAGGTAAATATGGATAGGATTGGGCTGCATGTAAACAAGGGCCCACAACTCTAGTCCTCCAAAGAAGCCTCTTTTTCACATGTGTTGGAATCCAAGACAAATTTGAACTTCCTGTGTTGCATTTCTCCCTACAGTGTTCGGTGTGTTCTAAGAAGGCTCTGTGCAAATCATATCAAGAAAGGCAGGGCAATATTGTTTTGCATACTTGTAAGAACTTATTTGAAGATTTTAGCAACAAAGGGGCTCTGATTGTTTCTTCACAAGATTTATTTCTCTAGAAACAATGTAAAAATTTTTTTGCAACTGTTTGTAAAGAGAATATGCAATAAATTCAAAGTTATATTTTGAATCGGTTCAAATCATTGCAGCAGGAGAAGACTCATTGATATTGTTTTTGTTTAATATGTAGCAAAATGACTTAGTTTGGGTTAAAAAAATTTCACTAGAGGGTAAAACTCTCTATTACACATACACACACGTGCGTGCAGACACATAGACATACAATCTAGAAGTGTTGTACCACAAACTGTACCTGAGAAAAAATGATTTTGGCAATATTACCAGATGTAGCCTAACAAATCACAATTAATACATTTTAAGGCCTGATTCAGACTCTATTTGTTTATACATTTATGAGTCGCCTTTCTATTCAAAGTACTGTATAAAACAACTTATGAAACTATGTTCTTCCCTGCCGGGAAATAAAATTATAATGGAAGCCATTACATCAATGGCTTTGCACTGGTGAAGGAGCTTTACCCATATAATATGCGTGCAGCACCTCAGCAAAATAGTGTTGCACTTGTGTAGTGAAAATGCTCCCAAACCACATAGAGCAAGTGGTTCTCAAACATTTTAGTACTGGGACACACTTATTAGAATGACACTCTGTCGGACTCCACCTAGCTTTATGAGACTTTTTAAAAAGATGATCTACAAAGAAATACTTTAATACATTTACAAGAAATATTTTATGCATTTATTTGCAAAAAAACCCCTTGATCCATTACTCATAATGAGGCAGCCCTAATGAATAGCCTCAGAGTTTGCAGGGCTTAGTTATATGACCCTGCCTTCACCTGCCACCACTATGGACTTTGGGGGGGAAAAAAACAGAAAAAACATGCTCAAACATTTATTTCCCTATATTTACACAAGCTTGTAAACTGCAGAATCTCAGCTGTGTCCAGGGCAAGTAGCACCTATCGGATTTTATTTATTTGATTTATATACTGCTTTTCTAAACTTCAAAGTGGTTTACAATTTTTAAAACCCCTTTAAAAATAACATCTTAGAATGAAAATTAGTAACACAAATTAAAAACCATTAAAAGATAAACAAGAATAACCATAAAAACAATCGTAAAAGAGCAGCTCAAAAATAAAAACAGCATAGAAGTAAATAAGTTAATGTTTTTAAAGGGGTCTCTGGTACATCCCTCCCCAAAAGCAGTCAAAACAAATAGATCTTTAAACCCCACCGGAAACCATATATTGAGGAAGCTGCCCTTAGATCTTCTGGGAGCTGATTCCAGAGATGTGGGGCCACAACTGAGAAGGCCCTATTCCTTGGCTCCATCCCTCTGGCTTCAGATCAGCAGACTCCTGATGGCCCTCTCTGATGACTCAGGGGACATGCAGGAATGTATGGGGGAAGACGTTCTTTGAGGTATCCTGGTCCAATGCCGTATTTTTGAATAGACTCAAGACAATCAATTGTCTGAACTTTCCATCACCCATGTTTTCATTGGAAGCTTTGCAGGACTCACCAGAATTCGGGTCATGACCCACAGTTTGAGAAACACCAACATAGCCCATTATTCAGAAGTGTTTCTTCACCTAAGTGGTTCCCTTTCCATGCAGCAATCATGCCACACAGGTAATTGGGGCTTAATTTAACATTTTCTAATATTGTGATGGAAAAATAGTTATTTAGCATTAAGGTAGAAGTTATTGATCTAGTGAGGTGAAGCTCCTGCTAAATACATCTTTAAAATTATGGTCAAAGGTAATAGCACCGTTGGGATTTGTTTCTCTTTTGGACCTTACTGAGAATTTTGCCTAGTAAGAGCAAGGGCAGTAAGTTCCAAACACTTGCAAGGGAGTTGGGAATCAGTGCTTGCTATGGGTGAGGAGGGGGGCAGCGATAGAGTTGCAGCTATCGTGGTCCCCCTACTGCCAAGGGGCTTGTTTCTTACCTTAGAGGCAGTGTTGGCCTCCTACAGGGTCCTGGAGGCTTGCAGCCCCCTCTGATTTTGTCCATGGCTGCTGTAAACAATCCTTATTCTAATCAACAGCTACTTCCTGTTTTCCCATGAAAACTGGAAGTAGTTGCTGTTTGGAGATAAGGGCTGCTTACAGCAGCCACATAGGCGATCAGAGGGAGCTGGAGCCTCCAGGATGCTGCAGGAGACCAGTGCTGCCCCCAAGGTAAGAAACAAGCCCCTTGGTAGTAGAGATGCCCTTATGGAGAATGCCCTGCTTCTGGTTCCCCAATCCACCAGTTTGGGAACCACTGAGCTTGGGCTAGGCTAAATCCAAACTTGCAGATTTTCATATTGGGGCAAAATGCCACAAATGAAAACACCACCAATGGTATGTTTAATTAAACCTAATTGCGATTTGAGAAGTATTCAAGTTTTGGAGTTAGATGGGAGTTGAAGTTTCCTGTGCATGCAGGGGTAGCATCAGATTGGGCACTACTCATTATCACCTGTCTGAGTGAGCCAACCTCTGAAGCTTCAGTATTGTTGGCTGTGGTAGCTCCCAGTGCACCGCTAGCAGCAGACAGAGGTATCATGGGAGTCCAGTCAAGTAACCTGGTAGTGACTGTATGTGAATGTAACCAATACCATATGTGGCAGGGGGATCCCTGAGAACTCATGGGTTTCTTAGCCACAGTCAATACATCCATCCAGGATCTAGGGATGAAAATAAGAGTGAAAGCAAAAAGATCAAGACCGATGCTTGATTGTTAGCAATACCTAGTTTAGTCCAAAGCCTAAGCACCATAAAAATAGATGCCTTAAATTTACATCTGTCATGTTTCAGCATTTTATTCAGAATGAAATTAGGAAGCGATGGATATGCATACTTGGTTTTTAAACACACACACACACACACACACACACACACACAGAGAGAGAGAGAGAGAGAGAGAGAGAGAGAGAGAGAGAGAGAGAGA
>JAJKFI010000065.1:6509436-6520839 GCA_029204185.1 Lerista edwardsae
AGAGAGAGAGAGAGAGAGAGAGAGAGAGAGAGAGAGAGAGAGAGAGAGGTGGGTGGTTGTCTTTCAAAAAGATTTTGCATCAAACCAAACCTACTCATTTGATCCCATCATAGTCAGTGCCCCTCAAGCTGCACATTACTTTGCTGAGTGCATATTGTGAGCTTATTCAGTAGTAGTACTCTGCACTGTTGTGGCCCCCAGCTGTTGTTGGAACAACTCTATGCAGTTGTCTGCCGTGAGAAAGCAGGGGTCACCTTCACCTCTCGATTAGCTCCAGCTGCACGAGGGTGTAGAGGAATTTCCTCATCCTCCATCTGTTGTTTAGCAAAGTTCACAAAAACCTATGGGAGTAAAGCAGATAAACATAATCATAATTGCCTTAGTCTTGGTTAGCAGAAGATGCTAGAAATGCAGTGTACATCTAAAGTATGACAGGGATTCATAACGCCATAGTGTTCAGCTTGGAAAAATCTTTCTTCACCAGTCTTTTGCCCAACCCATGCAATTCTTCTGGGCAATTCTGAAAGCTTTATCTCCTTGTTAAATCAATACTTACCGTACTTGATTCTACTATGCCATTTAAGATGAATAAGATGAATATTTAAGATGAATAAATACTACAAATATTTCATAATATAGTCTTTATAAAATACTGTCAATCTGATAATCGTTACCTGATAATTTGTCAACCCTTATAAAATATGGCATTGGTTTCCAGATGGAATTTTTGCATTTTCTAGGTTTTTCTGTATTATCAGTTTGTATTAACTTACCTGATCTAGGGTCGTTTGTGAGACTGAATATTCTTCAATATTCAAACTGTCTTTGTTGGAGAGAATCAACCTGAAGATTCTGGCCAGTGAATAGGCGCATATCTGGTACTGTAGCATGTTGTAGTGTTTCTCCCTCTGTACGCTGCCTGGAAAGTTCACTTGTATGAAGTGCTCAGCTAGGCTTGGATCTGGAGGAATCCCAGGTTTGGGAGCTTTGATTTTCATGGTGACAATGTAGCCATCTCCATATCTGTTAAACACCAATAGTTCATGAAATGATGGATTACCGTATTTCCCCAAGTATAAGACGCACCTTTTTCCCAAAAAAACGGGGGCTAAAAATTTAGTGCGTCTTATTCAAGGGGTGTGCCGGGCAGTGCTGCGTTCTCCATGCTCCCGCTTGCCTTAAAGAGCAGGTGGGAGCACGGAGAAGGAAGGGCAGCACTCCCGCTGGCTCTTTAAGGCAAGCGGGAGCACGGAGAACGCATCGCTGCGTTCTCCGTGCTCCCGCTTGCCTTAAGAACCGCCGGCCAAAGAGCGGGAGGCCGGCGGCTCTTAAGGCAATCGGAAGCACGGAGAATACAGCGTTCTCTGTGCTCCCGCTTGCCTTAAAGAGCAGCCGGCCCCAAAAATGTATTTTTCAAATTTCTGGCCCCAAAATTAAGGTGCGTCTTATACATTGGTGCGCCTTATACTTGGGGAAATACAGTAATTACCCACATTGGGATAGTCATCTACATTTGAAACTGGATATTTGCAGGAGTATTGGACTTACCACCAGGGTCAGGCTCTGCTGAAGACAGCAGTGACAGCCTTGCTGAGGCTCAACAAGACCTCACTGCACTCCCAGCCTCAGGCTCTGTGGCCCCCCTCACTTCACCTTGCAGGGGCAGGGAATGGGAAGGTGCAGGGATGATGGCTACCTGTGGAGGTGAGCCTTGGTCTTCCTTTGACAGGGTCACATTCCCAGCCACAGCTGAGAGCCAGCTGAAAGGAGGCCTGTGACGGCCTCAGAGACCACCTCGGACCTCGGGGGATCCAACAGTGGCGACTGCCAAGAGGCAGCAGGAGACAGCCTCACAGGGTAGAAAAAGTGCAACAGAAGGAGGGTAGAGCTGTTTATGGGCCTTGATGAAGCCTGAGCAGAGGATTGCGCCCTTAGAAGTTTGTGTTCCAAGTCTTCACCCAGGCATAGTTTTCTCCTTATGGAGACCTAATAATTCTATTCAACATGACACACATGTCCTTTGCTTACTTGTATTTGAGATGCTGTATGGAGCCTAGGCATTTGAAGGTCCCCTTAACCATGATGGCCAGGCGTGTACAGAGTGCTTCACATTCTTCCATACTGGTAAAGAGAAAAGGTGTGCAACATTTCAGGCTCATAGCAACAAACACACAAAGATTTGCAGCCTCTAGTAAAAGTAGTTCAAACAAAGCCTTATCCTACGCAACATACACACAATTAGCATTGTATCTCAGCTTGACTGTGCCATGAAGCCCAGTTATTACTGCATGCTTATTTATTTTTCTGAAGGAAAAAAACTGATACTTTGAAGATTAGTGGCTAAAAAGTATCCCAAACTGTAGCAGATGCCCCCCAGTATCAGCAGATCCAATATCCATGGATTTTGTTATCGGTAGATCCAGAGCCCCAACTGTCCGTCCCCCCCTCCCGCCCATGCCCGTTTACTTTGTTTAAAGGCTTACTGGAGCAAAGTGTTTCTTCCTTTTAGAGGATTTGTTCTGCCAAATTCCCTGCCGGGCCACCCCAAGGGCCCAAATGCCCACACCAGGCTATACTAACTAGTTTCCCCACAGAGCGGCCTCAGAGATAGGCAAGAGGGAGGGGGTTCAGTCACCCACTGGGCCTCCTCTCTTCCAGCAGCTTTGCTTGGGATCACCGGCTGGCCAGCCTCCTCCAGACTGCCCTCATCACTGGCTTAGCTCCAAACTATTTGTATTACCTGTGTGAGGTGAGAACCACAGCTCTTCCGCTTCGGATCACACTGACAATTGAGTTCCATAAGAAGCGTCGAGACTGAGGGTCCATTCCTGTAGTTGGCTCATCCTGGAAGAAGGGTTAGAGAGCATTTCCAAGTCTGTAGAACAAGTTGTGATGATTTTTCAAGAGTTTCTGAGGCGTGGTAATAATTGGCCCAAATTAAATTATTGAATGGAGGCTTCCCCTCCTAAGGATAAAAGCAGTTTCAGAGCTGCAATTTTCACCAGACTTCTAGAGCAGCAGGAAAGGGTTCAATATCAACATGTATCCTAGCCCTCAGCAAAACCTGCCTGCCTCCCCTCCCCAGTTGCTGCTATTTAAATGCAAAACAAGTACAATCAGGAGCAAACTACACATTTAATGCAACATGCAGCTGGGCCTGGAATTAAATATCTTAAATGTTTGTAAGGTTTTCGCACTAGAATTGGGGTTCTCAACATTTGTCCCCCGCAGTACCACTTTGCATGGTCCACCTATTGGAAGTACCAGCAGAAGTAACTGGTTATATATATATAACCAGTTATATATATTATATAATTATATTATTTCTGGATTGGGATGCCAGATGCACCACAACAAATAGCAGTAAAGAGGCTCAGGGCTGATGGGAGGACTTTTTCGAGCATGGAAAAAGTGCACACTGGAGCTCTGCCCACTGAGCCAAGCCTCCTACTGCTGCTTATCACATTTCATTGCTGGTCTTGCATTGATGGTTGGGGGTCCTACATGTTCCACCAGACACCACCTCAAATACCACTGGTGATACAAGTACCACTGGTTAAGAAATGATGCTTTGGGGCTATCCTTGACCCTGGATCATGGCAGTCAACTGAGGAGACTGTTTTGTGAATTATCTGGTCCCCCTAACCACAGGACAACTTACCAGAAGAATTAAAGGAGGACAGCCTATCAATGCAATGGCAGTGGAGAGTTTGCGCTTGTTGCCACCACTGTATGTGCCTGCCAACTGATCTGCATACATTGAGAGACCAAGCTTCTGAATTCCCCATTCTGCTACCTGTGGAAGATATAAAATTTAAAGGGGTTTCTAGATATTTCAATTATGATGGACGGACCTATTCCAGTCCACCATGGGCATAGCATCTGAGCATAAAAGGATCCTCACAAGGCATAACAGAGCTCCGTTTTCCTCTCTGCTTAGCACTTGTGCATGATTACTCATCACTCCAGATAGTTTTGGAGAATGGAAGTCTCATGTGTGTCGCCTATATCCCTGTGTAATTCTCAGCTCATCCCCTCTGGATGGTTAAACCTTTGTGGGGGATAGCTCTACCTATACCTGCAATGACAAACCTATGACATGCATCTCAAAAGTGACATGTCATGACGTTTTGGGTGACACACCAGCGTTCACCAATACCTGACCACGGAATTTTGTGGTATTTACTTGTATTTCATTTTTGTAAATATTTGACTTCTATTTATATAATACATAGCACCACACATGATTGGACTGTATAACAAAAATAAACTGGAAACCACTCATTGACTTCCTGCTTGAGTAGGGAATTGTTACTGCAATGAACTATGGATTTGATGAATAAGTGGCTGATTTAGACTCAAAAGACTTTGCAGGGGATTAAAATAAATGATAAGGAGATGTTTTAAAAAATAAGTATTAAAGAAAAGAATAAGAGGCTGGCTAAGAGACAATTTTTAATTTGAGCAATTATTAATATTTTGTAGATTATGTAAGAAATTTAGATGTATTACTCCATGCTTGCTTTATATACTTTAAATTTAGTTTTTATTTGTTTTTTGTTTATATAGTTGTTTTAGTTTTAATAAAAAAATAAAATAAGTTAAAAAAAAGACAAAAAGCAATAAATATGTAAAAAATTGTTTCTCTTTTTTGGGGGGATGTGTGACATGCCAAGCACAGTAAAGTTAGGCATTTTTCTAATTTTTGACACTCTGAGCCCAAAAGGTTCGCCATTACTGACCTATCCTGTCTGTTTCCCCACCCCACCTCCAAAAAAACCACTAGTGAAGCAAGAGCTCACATCACACATTTAGGGCGCAATCCTAACCAGCGCCGGAATGGCAAGGCCGGCCAGCCAGTGTATATCCGACGCTGGGTTGGGAGTCTGGAGCCTCCCCACGGTAAGGAAATGTTCATTTCCTTATCGTAGGGGAGGCTCCAGCCTCCCACATGCACTCCTCAGATCTGCGCCTGCTAAAGAGCAGATGCATATAGATCCGAGGAGACCGTGTGGCCCGAATCAGGGCCGCGCAGCCTCTCCAACAGGCCTAGGATTTGGCCTTATGGCTGAATCCAAGGCCCCCCCCATGTCCTGCCCCCATCCCGCCCACATTCCACCCTCCTCCCGCCAATTCCCGCAGTGCGCTGTAATGGCGCCTCCCTTGCGCCGGCCGGCTTCAGCTGATGCAAGGGAGGTGCTGCACGGACGCTACAGGGCCAGCGCTGCCAGCAGAGCCAGTCCTGTGGCCTTAGTGCCAATGTGGGGCAACCGATCGGCACCTCCATGTCAGCGCTAAGCGCGCAGTGTCGGCGCAACCCCGTTGTGCTGACACTGCGCGCACTGTAGAATTGCGCTGTTACTCTTTTTAAAAAGAGTAAAAGATTTGCAAAATGTTGGAGCATTGTTGTCAGAGGAAGTGGAAGAATGTGTGTAAACTACTTCTTTGGTTTTTAAAGGGATAGAATAGCATTCCTATGCTTGAGGGATATTGCCCAATTGGCTTCTAAAATGAAAAAGAACAATATTTTGATGATCACTGATACAGACCATAAATGTTGTTCATCACTACTGATGTTACAAATAATAGCTACCAGAATCAGTTACTCAGTTACATTGCACACTATGCTCACTGTCTCAATGGATGCTCTACTTGGAAGAAAATGTATATCTTTCTAGCAACAAAATATTGAGACTTAAGTACTGGGAAAATGTTAGCAAAACTCTGCAGCAATTTGTCTGAAACACAACTTCAATGACAGGCATGTGAACTTTGTACAACAAATGCATAGCTGCTGAACAATAATTGGTCTAAAAACTGTTCAGAACAGTGCAGTGAAGCAGATATATGTAATATATAAAGATAAATCATTACTTGTTCTTTATCTGCAGTGTGTTTTCCTCCTAGATTTGCAGTGTGCATGACAGACAGACATTCTATCAAGATGTACTCAGTTTTGCTTCTCTACACAGGCTTTAGGTGTCTTTTGGTGATGTTGGGTGCTTTTTCAAAATATTTTCCTTTAAAGCACCACATGTTTATGAACAATAATAGATCACCTTATTAAATACATAAAGCATATGTGTATCAATGAACTGCCCTAGCAGCACAGGCAATTTTTATGTATAGGTACCGCTGGATGAAACCCAAGAAAACATGAACAACTCCTAATTTATCTTCATGCCTTTTTTCTTTTAATGTTAAACAGTAACACTTAACAACCTTTTGCATTCCATTGTAAGTGCTGTAGAAGAAACTGAGCAAGTGGTCTGCATGATGGTAAAGTGTTGTTTGGGGCCAGGTAGGAGTCATGGTTGTAAATTCGGTTTCTAGATTTTATAGCATGCAGTTCAAAAATCTAATCAAAACCTTCATACAAAAAGAAAGGAAAGAAATTGTTCTTACCCTCTTAACTTCTGCTGCTGGGACACCACGAAGACGGGCATAGAGATGCAAGTGCTCTCTCCCTGTGAGCAGATCATCAATAGCATCGAACTGTGGGCAGTAGCCCATGTTTTGATGAACGTTAGAGATGTGTGTCAATATACTAGAGGAAGTAAAAAAGGAGAAAAAAGTCTCTTCTGGAACTCTAGTAATGTTCAGTCACTGGCTTTGGCAGAGAAAAAAGGATCCAGTTATGGCATGGAAATATCTGAATGAAATAATACGAACTAATATTTGGTAATATTGCCACTCTTAAAATGCAGCAAGATCCTATTGAACAGGAATCAGGAGGATGATCTAGAAAGCAGACTAGGTGCTGAAAGGAAGTTGTAAACTCAGGTCGACCAATTGATAAAAGGTAAAAGCCCCATTACTATCATCCACGTCTTGCTCTGCCAAAAATCCTGCCTATCTGAGCTTTGCCATAGCTGTCCCACATTTTACAATTGAAGAAGGTGCATATTAACTAATTATTGAGTCCTGTGATGTAATAGGGCAAGATAACAACATGATTTTTAAAAAACCATGTACGAATTATGGAAATACACTGCAGAGGACCAATAATCAGAAATGCTTCCTGATGTGCATTTCTTTGTTATGTGTGTAATATGTCATATAGTGACCTTAAACATTACAGCACAGAAGCGAGCACAGGAGTTCCCTGGTGGCAGGGGATACGTTCCTGCCACCACCACCCCTTGGATACCAGAAACTGGATAAAATGGAACTTTATCTCTAGGCATCCCCCATATCCATTTGTTTATCTTCATTATAGTCTCATGAAATGTCTCTTGCTTTAACAGACAAGCAGGCAGGCAGGCAGTTGCTAGAGTAGAGAGTGAACATTAACAGGAAACAGGAAGTTAATGTTCACTTTTAGTTTCCCTTCTAGCCTGCCTGCTTGACTGTTAAAACATACAGACATACAGGAGACATACAGGAATTGGAAGAAACTATATGCCTGCTTGTTTGATTAAAGCAAGAGACATTTCATGAGACTGTAATAAAGATAAAGGTAATTGGCACAGGAGGGAGGCGTGAGGATAAGCAGAATGGCACCTGTTACCAGCACTGACCCCTTTAAAATGATTGGCAGAAGCATCTGCTGGCCATGTTTAAGGGGTCCATGATGGTTGCAGGTGCCATTCTGAAGATCCCTGCAGTCTCTGGAAGATCTCTGAAGCATTCAGAGATCTTTTGGCACTTCTTGCTGCACTCTACTGGATTCATTTGATGGCAGATAAGGTACCCCTTCACATGCTAGCAAGGTCATGCTCAAAATCCTACAAGCTCGGCTTCAGCAGTATGTGAATCGAGAACTACCAGATGTACAAGCTGGTTTCCGAAGAGGCAGAGGAACTAGAGATCAAATTGCCAACCTTCGCTGGATCATGGAGAAAGCAAGAGAGTTCCAGAAAAACATCTACCTCTGCTTCATTGATTATGCTAAAGCCTTTGATTGTGTGGATCACAACAAACTGTGGCAAGTTCTTGAAGAGATGGGAGTTCCAGACCACCTGATCTGCCTTCTGAGAAACCTTTATGCGGGTCAGGAAGCAACAGTTAGAACTGGACATGGAACAACCGACTGGTTTAAAATTGGGAAAGGAGTACGACAAGGCTGTATACTGTCACCCTGCTTATTTAACTTATACGCAGAGTACATCATGAGGAAGGCAGGGCTGGATGACTCACAAGCTGGAATCAAGATTGCTGGGAGAAACATCAACAATCTCAGATATGCAGACGATACCACTCTACTGGCAGAAAGTGAGGAAGACCTAAAGAACCTTTTGATGAGGGTGAAAGAGGAAAGTGCCAAAATTGGTTTGAAGCTCAACATTAAAAAGACTAAGATCATGGCAACCACTCCCATCACTTCCTGGCAAATAGAAGGGGAAGAAATGGAAGCAGTGACAGACTTTATTTTCCTGGGCTCCAAGATCACCGCAGATGGTGACTGCAGCCATGAAATTAAAAGACGTTTACTTCTTGGGAAGAAAGCTATGGTGAACCTAGATAGCTTAATCAAAAGCCGAGACATCACCCTGCCAACAAAGGTTCGCATAGTCAAAGCGATGGTTTTCCCAGTAGCCATGTATGGCTGTGAGAGCTGGACCATAAGAAAGGCAGAGCGTCGAAGAATCAATGCTTTTGAATTATGGTGTTGGAGAAGACTCTTGAGAGTCCCCTGGACTGCGAAGAGATCCAATCGGTCAATTCTCCAGGAAGTCAAGCCTGATTGCTCCCTGGAAGGACAAATGCTGAAGCTGAAGCTCCAATACTTTGGCCACCTGATGAGAAGAGAGGACTCTTTAGAAAAGACCCTCATGCTGGGAAAGATTGAAGGCAAAAGGAGAAGGGGGCGACAGAGGATGAGATGGTTAGATAGTGTCAGCGAAGCAATGAACATGAAATTGGGTGAACTCCGGAAGCTAGTGGAGGACAGGGAGGCCTGGCGTGCTGTGGTCCATGGGGTCGCGAAGAGTCGGACACGACTTAGCGACTGAACAACAACAAAGGTACCCCTTGCACCTAACCCCATTGATCCCATAGGATCAATGGTTCATTATCTGAGAATTAGCTATCTGCGAGTATTTCCATTTCCACGAACCTAACCCTAGCAGATAATGAGGATTGACTGTATAGATATTCATCAATTCCTCACTAGATTGCTCTGGCATTTCCCAGAAACCTACCTGTGGCCAGCCACTATAGCATCTCCAGATGTAACTTCAGTATCCCCTGTCAGCATTTTGAATGTTGTTGTCTTGCCAGCCCCATTCACACCCAGCAGGCCAAAGCACTAAATTACAAGTTAGCAGACATTTCATTACTTTCAGAAGTTTATGAAAGGACAATAGCTTTAAAAGTGGTTACAAAGATAACATACAACCTACCTCTCCAGGACGAACTCCAACACAGAGCTGGTCCACTGCTGGTATGCGTCTACCTGCATAAATCTAGAATGAGAAGACATTTTGCTTTCTGAAAAAAAGTCTTCTTGCAAGAGATCTACAGCTGAAGCTCCAACTAACCTCGCTACTCACTTTTGGGGAGGCTAAGATAGCACTGGAACAGGAGACCTGATTGTGGATCTCCTAATTCCACATCTAGTTTGCCCTTGGAGTGGTGTCAAATCAAGCTTCTGCAATTGTGACTGCCCTGCTTGCAGTTTTAATTCTATGTCTCACAAAATCACAGAATATACAAGCAGGTAGCTCAAAACAATACAAAGACATATTTGGTTTTAAATAGCACATGAATGGTTTTTTTGTCCAAAAGGGAAATATACTGTATAATCTATAACTCCTTCTGGGAGATTACCTTGGTCAATTCTTGTAACTTCAAGATATCCGTTTTGCTGCCTCCATTAATGATGCGTTGTCTTTCCTCTGCAACATCCTCATCTTCATCAATAATGGGCATCAGAGCATTCTGGGAGAGCCTGAAGAAACCAGACTGGGCAAATAATTCAAGTCTATACTGAAGAGCAGCCTACATTAAAGACCCACAAAGGTAATACTTCCCAAGCCAACACATTATTGCTATGCTAATTAATGTCACACACCTCTGAATTTTGAATTTCCAACATACCATCTTGTAGAGATGAAATTATCTTGCATTAGGAGATTCAGAACAAAATACACGATACCCTGTACTGCTAGGGCAACCATGTTTTTCCCAGCAAAATCCCAGTGAAAAGGATTCAAGACGTGCTCTTCTCCTTTGGAGTAAACCAACCAAAAAAGTCTACTGAGTCCACTGCTCAAATAAAGCCAAACAAAAGATATATATAGTACTTCAGATGCAAAGATAATTTATTTCATGTTATCAAGTGATGCCTAGGAAATGTCCTGAGGTCATAAGGATGCTTAATGATGATTTCATCAACATTTGAGGCAGAGAAAAAAAGCAAGCCTCAGTTGTTGGAAAAACCTCCTCATTTACCAAATGCTCAGCTCTGCTGGTCATTTTGCACTTCAGTGCTGTGGCCAATTAGCACCAGTGTCCCCAAATGGCTACTCTGTGAGTAGGGGTGGTTTTTTAATTGTTTTTTTGTTAAACACTGCATAAAAACATCCGAATAAAAACACAAACACCACTTTTTGTTGTTTAAAATATTTTCCAGAAATTAAAATAGATTACTTTTCTAATTGGAAATAATACTGTGGCTGCATCTGTTGACACTACATCACCTATATAATCTACCTAGTACACGTTTAAAGCATTAAAAATTAATAAAAATCACAACTTGGACTGAGAATGTAGAATAAAAACACATAACACCACAATTTGCTATTTTAATCAAGAAATTTTGGGGGAAAATCACCAAAAAATTACACCCCTATCTACGAGGTAGCGTTTTGGCATTGTGAGTTGATTCTTCAGAAGAGGTGAAGCCTAAGGAGGTTTCCCCCCTGCAGAGGCGGATCTAAGGGGGGACAAATCTGTAAGTTTTGCAAGAAGCCTTACCCTGTCATGTAAATCCCTCCTCTCCCTTGCTGCTGTAGCCAGTAAGCAACGCCAAGATGTTGCTGTTCCCTGTGAGGATTGACTAGAACAGTGCAGGAGAGGAGTGTTTTCCACTGCAAGGTAAGGCTTCTTGCAAAACTTACAGATTTGCCCCCCCCTTAGATCCGCCTCTGCCCCCCTGCCCCCGATGCCTCCTTGAAAGAGACAATGTTCTTCTTTGGGGCCAGAGCTGGCTTTCTCCTCTATGAGACATACAGCAGACATGTCACAGAAGCTTCCCTTATCAGGGTCAGAGAAACAACTGTTAAATGTGTTTGCTAGCACGGACAGAAAAAGCTCACAGAGCTGGAGTGCTATTAAAGTTTTTTTGCTTTAAAGCACTGGGGAAGAGTCCCTCTACTGGAGAGGACCAAGCACAAAGCCATTTGTAACCCACTCCTGATAACCTCTACCCCTGACGGAGAATTCAATTCCAGTCCTAAC
>JAJKFI010000065.1:6525839-6544967 GCA_029204185.1 Lerista edwardsae
ACACAAATTACTCAATGCTAAACTAACCCTTTTGGTTACATGGCAGTGTCAGGGTTTCAGTGAGCCACTGCTAATCAACAGCCATTGTTGCAAACTTCCCTGTTAAAACTGGAGCTGTGTACCATATATAATATCAGAAAAAAATCTGTAGGGTTTAGGATACTCACTATGTCCCAAAGGAAATTAGTAAACCAGTAAACAGAAGGGGTCACACCACTGACAAACTGGAGGTGCTTGGCTTTTGTCACCCGTTCTTGGATCAGATATAGAACAAAGCTTGCTGGGATGAAGGACATGGCAAAAATCACACAGATAGAAACTACAGCATCTACTGAAGTGGTCAACCTGCAATGAAAAAAGTGGAAGGACCAGTAGTGTGCAATAACTGCAGACACACAAATTGTCATAGGAGGCTTTCTGCACTGCACATAGGTCAGAAATAGGCATGATGGGAAAATGCATGGCTGCCATTGAAAATAACCGTCTTCCTCTACCACTCTTCTCTAGTAATGTTCAATACCATAAAACATGGGATACGATTACACTGTGTTCCCCAGGAACCACTTTGTTGGCTGACATTTGTAGGGGCTGGCGACATCATGGCACACTTTTTGTCCAAGTAGATATCATTGGAGAAAGGTGGAGGATGCTTTTAATGTTTCTAGTGGCAACTCCCATCTCCCATCATTCATTTATTCACATACTGCTTTTTTTTACAATAGAGCCCAATCTTATTCTACTTTCCAGTGCCAGTGTAGCAGTGCCAATGGGGTGTGCACAGCATCCAGTGGTGGAGATGCAATCAGGGAGACCCCCTCAAGGTATGGGAACATTTGTTTCCTTACCTTGAGAATGCATTGCAGCTACATTGGGCCTGGAAAGTTGGATAGGATTGGGCCCTGAATCCTGAATCCGCCTGTATTTAACTCTTTCCCACTACCCTGCAGTTCTGACAAAAAATCTCTCCTTGTGATGCTGCTATTCATTCTGAGATGTTCTATTCTGTTCTACTGGCACCAATGAAATGTTGCTTTCTTGAGAAGGGAGCAGCGGTGTTAGAGGACAATTTTCACTGGGACCAAGTCATAGTGAGAAAGGGTTGAAAATCCCACTCTGTACATTGTAGTTCCCAACCTGATCTCCTTTCATGGCTGCTATTTAACTTGGGGGGGGGAACCAAGCACACAGTGCCACATGACAATTTAATGTAACATGTAGTTTTGCCCCTGATGATTCTTTTCAAGTGAGAAATCAGCGATAGAATGACATTGCGAACCATTGTTGCAAACCATTGTTCAGACCTTATTGCTTCAAGATTCCTTATGAACCTTCCTCACTAACCTGAGCTGCTGCTTATTTCTGGCCATGCTAACAATTCAGAACTGGGTTTATTGGCATTTTTTCCCCCCAAACCATCTTTGTCTTTTGTTACCATAAACCTAAGCTGAATGGAAGGATCAGTTCTCATCTTAAAAGGGGCAACTTTTTGTGTTTTTGCTCTACACTTAAGCTAAAATATCATACTTTTATTTATGTAACTACCAGCACCTTCCCTCTTTCTAAACCTTAGTGCCAAGTCCACCATGGGCAATAAACAAACAAAACTGGAACAATAATTGAATGTAGCTTACACAGTGATTTCAGAGAGTTGGTCCTTTGTGAGGTTCAATGGATGGTTGATAGCAGTTATCCCATATTCCTCAGGGTCTTTGGTTTTTGGCAGATTGGCTCTCAGGATGGCATTGTTGGCTACATTGAGAAAACTAACCATGGCATGCCAGCCTTTGTTGTTAAACCACACCTTCAAGAGGAAGATAGCCCATTAGCACATTCAACGAGCCTATGGCCCACAGTGCATGTACAGCTGAGGACGCAAAACAGTTAGCAGAGGGTAGTGGGGGGGAAAGGGAAGGTGGCGAGATCTCACAGCACTCGGCCTCAAACCGGGTCACGGGAACAAGGTCTAAAGAAGGGGGAGAAAAGGGAGAGAGAGAAGGAACTACCCCCCTGCTGCCTGAGAAATTCCTTCCCCACAGTCCCAACTCCTCCTCAGAGGAAAGTCCTCTCATTCACCCTCCCCAAAATAGCGGGAGAAGAGCGCAATTCGACCCAAGCTGCTGAGGAAGAGCGGAACAACCCAAGTAGCCCCTACTTCTGTGAGTGCGTCTCCCCCCTATCAGACCCCCACCCACTCAGGTAGGAAAGCTGCTACTCGCACCATCACCGACTCTTCAAGTTGGCAAACATAGCAGCTTCCTGAAGCCCTCCTCTGTCCTCCTCCTCCCCAATCCTGCCAATCAACCCTCCAGAGATCACTCCTTTCCTCATTAATCACCTATTGGACAACAGCAAAAGCCTCTGTTTTCTACTGGCTTTACGGTGTGGTCTATCACAAACCCCAAACCTTGCTATTGGGCAATAAAGGGATAAAGGCCAGGGTCATGGCTTCATTTAACTCAATCAACATGTCAGTGGCTCTGAATGACTGGCGGGCCAGGTAAATGACCTTGGGGAGCCGCATCTGTCCCCGGGCCTTAGTTTGAGGACCCCTGGTGTACACACTCATTTTTTTGACCTATGATTTTACTCTTCTCAAACAGTTTTTTCAAGATTATGTGTTGCTTCAAAACATAAAAACAAAGGTTCTTAAAAATTTGAATACCTTAACATTGTCTTCCGTTTCCATATATTTAAGAAAATTTGACATTTCCTTAGCAATGGCCATTGATGCTTTGTCCTAAATAACAACAAGCAAGGATGATCATAAAACTGACTGTCATTTGTATTGCTATTAAAAAATGCATAGTTTCTAAAAATAAAAAAAAAGACACCGACTAATCTTCACTTACCCCTGATATGTTCATCATTTCACCAAGATCTCTCATAACAGATACAATTTGCCCTCCAGTGATACCAAGAACTGGGAGTTTTCCTCCTATAGAAATTCCTCCATATCTAAACTCAAGAGCACATGATAATAAAAAAGAAGATAAATACAAAGTTCTCTTTGCCCCTCTCAAAGAAAGGAAATAGAAGTCTACTCCAATTACTGAAATTTAATCCATTCTGAGAGTAGTGTATTAAAAAAATTAGCTTCCAAAGACTCAAGATTAGACTTATTTCTTCCCAGATATGATCGAGGTTCTGATTTAAAAGCAATAGCAATGAACTTCAGAAAACATTCAGCAGACATTAAGATACG
The DNA here is from genome assembly GCA_029204185.1 of Lerista edwardsae. Taxonomy (NCBI): domain Eukaryota; kingdom Metazoa; phylum Chordata; class Lepidosauria; order Squamata; family Scincidae; genus Lerista; species Lerista edwardsae. Next base: position 6,529,042 of record JAJKFI010000065.1, read on the forward strand.
ACTGGAAACACTAAACACAATGTGTTTTTCACATTTAGCACAGTTCAAGTTTGGAGGCTTTCTGAAGCCCACAAAGACCGTGCACATCCACCTGCAGCCTCTGCAGGCTTTAGAAGGTCTCCAGACCTGACTGGAGTTTGGAGGGCCCCCCCCCAAAAAAACCTGCAGATTTGAACATCCATGGTTTTCCTTATCTGCAGGGGTTCCAGGAACGGAACCCCCATGGATAATGAGGACCTGATAGAAGACTAGCATTCACATTTTGTGCAAGCCTACATAGTTTTATATATCATAATTCATATAAATTATGATCCAATGGAGAAGTAAAAGGTTTTATCAGGTTTTATCCACCTGATACATTTCCTCTCAGAAGCCCAGTCTCTGGGAGTAGGGGAGGGTCTGGTGCCTGGATATGGGCTCAGCAGGGAGGTTTGCTGGTCGCAGAGGCCAGCATTGTGCAGCATTGTTGACTATCGCACTTGTGCCACTTGGTGGCTGGGCTGTCATAGTGCCAATGCACTGACCAGCAATGGTGTCTAGGCAGTGTCATCCTTGCTGGGGACACCAGCAGTGTTGCTGGGCTGACTGCACTGGTGGAACGTGGCTTGGGTTCTGCTATCTCCCTCTTCCCTGTATGGCCAGGCTTAGAACACGACAGGCATTGTGTCAGCTTCTGTGCGATGTCAGTATGATGGCTGAATAGGATTGCGCCATATGAATGCTGTATAAACCACTGGTAGTTGAGACATTTCAGGCAGAATACTACTTGGCCTGCTATATCATGCTATGGGTCATTCATTATTTCTCCACTGGAGAACAAATCTTTAGACTCTAAATTACAAAAGAAGATCAAGAACACATTAGGATAGTTTCCTACCTTTGCTCATTGACCCAGTATTTGCTTTTTAAACTGCAAAAGAAAAAGGGGAAAAATCACAATTATAACATTCCATTCCAAACCAACTTTTCCATTCCAAACCAGCTCAGATACAGATTGGCTGATGGTGGAGGGAAAGGCTGAATGCCCTTGTGGCCTTTCCACATGATGGGCTAGGCTAATATATCTTTTGATCAAGCCAAAAATTAAGACTATGTCATCGCTGAATCAGCCAGCAGGGGATTTTGTGGTGATCCACTTTTGCTGATTGCAGCTTCAGTGCAATGAATAAACCCTATTTAGATGACCCATGAATGCACGGAGGTGGAGGGTGAGATATCTCCACTTTTGACCTGTAGGCATTCATCCGACATGCACAAATGGAATAAGCTATAACGGAACATGCAGAGAGATCCTACAAACACGTATATGTTCAGTATGCTCTCTATACATCTGTGGATCATGAAGTCTTGATAGTTTTAATAAAAATAATTTCTAAAAATAGTCTTGGGAGACTGTGATGAACAGAGGAGTGAAGGAGGACCACGCAACGTCAGCCCCCCAAACTCCTTTTCACTGAAAACACCTGTAGCTTTTTCCACATACTTTTGTGGGAAAAATGTAGCCTGCCCCATCACAAACCAATTCGTTTAAATAAATAGGCTTAGATGTACTTCTTTCTGCATACATTTAATGCATTAATTAGGCTCATCTACCACACTCATTTCAGTCACTAAGCTAAATTAACTGGGAACTGAGTGGGGAACTTGATAGAATACATCTTAGGACTATTTCAAAATTCTTTTCAGAGCAATTCAAAGTCTGCGCAAGCTGTCACAGATTTGTACAACACTCTTCTTTAGAAAGTCTATACAAATGTCCCAACCTGCTTCTTATGAGACTGGGATAGGTTTTCACCAGAAAATCGGAAATGTTTCGGTGAGTCAGATCCTGAAGAATTTCTGTGCTTCGCTGAACTCTCTGAAAGACAAAGATAATGGATTAAAGAAAAACGACCGTAATAAACTCTCATAGTTAGGATTTGGCTGTTTAGAGAGGCAAGGCAGGAAAATGATACTCAAAAAAAGCTCCCCCCCCCCGCAGATTTCATTTACTGTAAGTGAGAAATGACTACCCTGTTGAACCCAGAGACCTTGGCAGAGGAGTTTCAAAAGAAACTACTGGTCTTTTTCTGTGGCTTGACAAATCACATAAAGTAACAAAAGATTTGCAACCATAAGCCAGACCATTTTCACTGAAGACTGCAAATGTTTTGTAAGCTTTGATGTGCTTCACCTTAATAATAGTGATTGCCAATGACACTTGAAACCAGAAATGGAATGAAGCAGTCTCAGCCTGTTCTCCCATGTGATTGTGTGGTTTATAAACCGAGCCCTGGATCCAGGTTAGAAACGTTTTATTCTCCAGCACACCAGGGATGGATTTTGGGGAGAGAATTCTTTGTGCCTTGTTCGTAACTCTGATTGCAGCCACACTGGCTAGGCTCTATAGGATGGGTGCCTTCCGTAAGAGGAGGCCCAATGAACCTCCACTGGACAAAGGCTCCATCCCATGGTTGGGGCATGGGATGACTGTCAAGAGGAACCCAGCAGAGTTTGTGAAAGAGATGCAGAAGAAACATGGGAATATCTTCACAGTGCTGGTTGGTGGCAATTATTTTCATTTTGTGATGGACCCTCACATCTACAGAAGTATAATAAAGCAGCCAAAAGACAAACTGGATTTTGATACATTTGGCTCAATGGTCGTATTTAACGCATTTGGAATTCGGCCAACGGAGTCTCAACATAAAATTGTACAAACAATGAGCAAGAAGTATCTCAGAGGTAAGGGTCTAGCTGTTCTGAACCAGGTTATGATGGAGAAGTTGCAGGTGGTGCTGCTGCTTCACAGCCGGGGCTTGTGTGAGACAGAAAGACCTTGGCAGCAGGATGGAGTCTTTCACTTTAGCTACAAAACCATCTTCCAAGCTGCATTTATGACTTTGTTTGGAACGGAACCAGATCAAAAAGCGGAGAGCAAAGAAAATGCTATGGAGAGTAAAATAAAACAATGGGACGTATTGTTCGGAAGTTTTAAGAAATTTGATCATCTCTTTCCCCCAATGGTTCTTGGCATTCTGGGTCCTTTGGGTAAGAAAGCGACACATAAATTGAAGACGCTTTTCTGGGATGTGCTATCTATAGAAAAGATACACCAGAGAGATAACATCAGCAGTTGGGTTTCTGAGCAAGATCAGTGCATGACTGAGATGGGAATGACGGAAAAGGTGCGAACTCAATTTCAGTTGCTTCTTCTCTGGGCTTCTCAAGCTAATACGGGTCCAGCTACTTTCTGGATTCTTGTGCATCTCTTGAAATATCCAGAAGCAATGAAGGCAGTGAAGGAAGAACTGGACAGAGTACTAAACGAGACTGGTCAGGATGTGAAGTCTGGCAGCCCCTTCGTCCAAATGTCCTTGGATATGATCAAGACTCCTCTTCTGGACAGTGCAATAGAGGAAACTCTGCGCTTGAGAGCAGCTCCTTTTCTGTTCAGAAGTGTGATGCAGGATATGGGCCTTAGAACAGCTGATGGGAGAGAATATGTGCTCCGGAAAGGTGACCACCTGCTTCTTTTCCCTTTTGTAGGACTGCACATGGATCCAGAAATCCACCGTGACCCCCACACCTTCCAATACGACAGGTTTGTGAAGCCAGATGGCACAAAGAAAGAGTTCTACAAGAATGGGAAAATGCTGAGGCAGTCCATTATGCCCTGGGGTGCTGGACCCTCCATGTGTCCTGGACGGTTCTTTGCGGTTAGTGAAATGAAATTATTTGTAATCACGATGCTCAGCTACTTCGATATGGAGCTGGTGAATGGGGACGAGGACATACCACCAGTCGATGCCAGCCGCTATGGGATTGGAGTCATCCACCCTATTCGTGACATTCAGTTCAGGTATCGGCTGAAATTCTAAAGGGAAAGAGATGTCGTCCTGACTTTTGCAACCATATTGGTGCGTAGTAATGCATTCTGCTTTTTAAAAAAATGAGAGGGGTGGAATCTGTAAACTATCAATTTTCAAAGAGAGATCTTGTAAACATGGAGGTATAAAAAAGTCATGGTGACCATGCTGTAGGGGGCTCTCTCCTCATTGGTGGTTTTCAAGCAGAGGCTGGACAGCCACCTTTCCGGGATGCTGCAGCACTGGACTAGACAACCTCCATGTTCCTTCTGGCTCTAACGTTCTATTTTATATGTAATTGTGGTTGGCATAGAACACAGTGGCACCTCTAGAGCACCTGCTTTACGCAGACAAATATTCTCCTTCTTCACATATCCAAAATGGAGTGAGAAGACATGAGGTTTCAGAGCCATTAGGAGTCCTCCTGGGTGGGGTGACGAGACGTCCTCTGTTTCCAAGACATGTCCTACATGTCTACCTTCTGTCCTGGGTAAATTTCAAAATACCCTACATTTCAAGACAGACAGGGGGCGCCAGCGTGAAGAGGGTCTGCCTGCATTCACTTGTTGTGTGTTTGTCCTTTGTTCATTGGATTGCATTAAAAGAGGACAAGACACCCCAAAATCAATACATAGTAGTGTTTTTTTTTATTTTGTAATGTCCTACATTTTTCTTGACTGTCCTATATTTTGGAGTGCTGTGTCTTCCTTTGTGGTTATGGTAACTGGTGACCTTACACCTGGGGTGAGAGTCGATGGAACTCTTCTTGGGGTAGGCCTTGGAAGATGGTTACAGAATCTTCCACCTGTGAAATCTTGTACTACAACAGAACCATTTACTTCTAGATGCCAGAGTATGTACAGTCGTCAATAAGAACAAAATCACTATTTAAATCAGTGTGGGAACCATGACATTTTTAAAAATTAGTTTTTATTCCTCACAGTTCGTTGGGATATTGAAGTAAGGCCCTGGGAATTTACAGGCCTGAATGGAAAGGCTTATCACTAGGCCTTGCAGACCAGCAGTAAAGTGCTAAGTCATTCTGACTCTGCTTTAGCCTGGTAACGAGATCATGTGATCTCGGGTGGAATGTTGGAGACTATTTAATCAGGCCCAGGAACACTTGTTGCTAGTTCTGCTTTCTGTTTCTCATTCTGTGTGTTGCTGCTGCTGGACTTGCAGAAGTTGTTTGAAGAACTTGCTGGAGCTACCATTTGAAAAGCTTTACTGTATCTGTTATTTGTTTGCTGTTCTTTGCTGCAAGAAGCCTACTTCTGGAAATATAGAAGTTCTTGCTACACCAATTGTCTGAGTGATTCCTTACTGGAGTTCTGCAACCTTGGGACCTCCCTAAGCCTCACAGCTATAAGTTGCTTTGTGCTTTCATCACAGTACATAAGATATCTAAAACTATAAATAATATTGAAATGTAGCATTTCTATAGCATTTCAGAGGTGTGTTATGTACATTATCACAGGGTGGTTCAACACTTGGCCGGCGAGGTTCATTTTGATTGCCCTCGATAGGCCCGCGGCAGCCACCACCCACAGCCTCCTCCCGCTTCAGTGGCTTTGCAATCTCCCCACGGCACCGTTGCAGCTTATTCTTCGGTATCATCCCTTTCCTGGATGTTCCAGGCTGGCAGCAGGGCCTGCCAGTTCCACCTGGAGCTGGCCACTGTGGTTTGGCCCACAAACACATCAATTAAAAACTTGGATGTGGTTTGTGAATTTGGCCACAGAGTGGCAGCATTGTCTATTAAGAGGAAACCATAAACGATGATTTCATTGAAACAGCAGATTATTGACTGCCAGACAAGTTGTTCCCAAAAGAACTGTTCTGAATTTGAGCCTGCCTTCGGTTTTCTTGTTCATTTTTATTTTCTAGGAAACGAAACCATAATGTCCAAGTGTAGCAACTGCCAAAATGATGCCAACGTATTAACAAATTAAGCTTCCGGATTCACTAAGTAAATGACATTGTATATTATTTCAGCTGTACAGCCTGGCTTGTAATGTTTTAATTCCCTTTTTTCTGTCAGCTAGGTGAGAAAAGTACTCAAATGTAATAGATGGGAAACTGAGAGCCCAATCCTAACCAAATTCTCCGCTGCATCCAGCGCAGAAATTGTGGCTGTTGGAGGTCTCCCTGAGGTAAGGGGAACTGGCAAAAATCTGGGCTACCCCATGTAGGGCTTTCAGGCGCAGGTGGAGGGATATAATATGGCAAAGACCTCCACTGTCCTTTCTGCTCCCAGGCCTGGTCTGCTCTTCTTTCTACCCTCTCTTGCCCCATTAACCTCTCCCCGTCCCCTTTCCACCTTCATGCCACCATCCTGCCATCTTGCAGAGTGCCAAACTGCGCTGGCAGGCGCTGGCCCCTGACTGGTTGTGGGAGGTTGGTACAGGACTTTCAACCAGCATGATGGGCCTCCGCATTGGCGTAATATGCCTTATGGCACATTTGTGACAGTGTGTGGGCTTGTCCTGCCAGTGGAGGCTCTGTAGATTGGGCTGTGAGTTAGAAAGCTAGCGACATGCTCAAGGGCTCTTCAGTTGGACCATAAACACCGAGTGGGGATTTAAATGCCATTTCAAGCCCAAGTTTCAGCTCACTAGAACACTACAAAATCCATACAAAAAGCACGTCAAACCATAATAAACCTGCTATACAAAGTAGACCCAAATTCTACAGACATTTTCTTTCCGCTTAATTGATGTCGCTTCAAAAACTCAGTAATATTCCGACAGGCCCAGCCACACAGTGTGGCAAATCTGGATGAAACCGATTTATATTTACATGACTGACTGACTGACTGAAAAAGTATATGACCCTTTTCATGCTTAAATTTGGTGGGAGGAGGGAAGGGGAAGGTTTAATGAAATCTACATGCCTCACCCTGATTCACTGGCTTTCAATGGAAACTTTTTAAATGTAAAAATAGCAATCAGGCTGAAAACTGTTGCAGGGAAAATTACAAAAGCTCCCCTCCCCATGAAGTTCCATCCTGTTTTGTGGCCCTCCTACTTGCTATTAACTCCTAAAACAAAGCTCCTATCCAGTTTAGTGATGCAATTAAGCACACTTTTCTCTAGCCCCTCAATACCTGTGGGGGAGGAAGTCCTCCAGCTCCCAAAGGACACTCAGGCAGCATAGTCAGTTTCTTCCGAGTGCTGCATCTGCAAGAGGGTGAGGGGTTGTCAGGACTCCACTTTTTGTTTCGAAAGAGGGCGGACACATTATAAGGAATAGGTGGTGTCTTCCAAGCAGTTGATGTATTAATGCAAGGATAGTTCCTATATAGGGATACAGAGCACACAGTGCAAGACATGATGCAGGGACACAGAGAACACATTTGTTTCCGGTGCAAGTATCCAGGAATGCTGAATTCCAGGAATCTACTGCATTTAAATTACTCATCTTCATTAGAGTGTCAACATTTAGAAGAATAGCCTCCTTAATTATAAATCAACACAAATGAATTGAGCTCAGGTCTATCCATCAGATATGGTACTATTCACACTTATACTAAGGGCCTAAAACCTGCGCTGCAAACTTACATTGGTTTAATACGTATTTAACTGAAATGAATTCTGCCAAAGAATAATGGGATCCACACTGATGGAGATCAGGGGCAGCCCATCCGGGAGGCTGACTGAAGCAGTCATCTCAGGCTGGTGGGGGGGGGCACCTATCACTGCGCCTATTTGCAGCGGCGGCATTCAGCCGGTGCGCTGGGTGGGACTTACCTTTGACCAGCAGTCCGCCCGTTGCGTAACAGCGCGTTCCGCCGCTTTCCCACCCGCCCCGGTCAAAGATAAGTCCTGCCCAGCGCACCGGCTGAATGCCGCTGCTGCCTATTTGCCTCCAACTGCCCCTCCTCCCCCCCTCATAATGGAACCACAGAGGAACCACACAGAGGAACCATAATGGAACCATAATGGGAACCACAGAGGAAGAGGAAATGTGGAGTGGGGTAAAGTGCTGAGTGAGAACATTGGGGAGAGAGAGGAACAGGTGCCGGCACTATAATGAAGAGGGGAGCAGCATTTGACATGCTGCCTCAGGTGTCAGGATGTCTAGGGCCAGGCCTAGTGTAGACAATACTGACCAGATGGACCAATGATCCAACTTGGTATAGCAGTTTCATACTTATTATTATATAAAAGATTTATATCCTGACTTTGCCTAAGCAAATGCCCAAGATAGATTCATATGATTCATTCAAAATTTGTGTCTTAAATCCTAGCATTGCATATATTGCTTTTGAGCATTTTATCTACAATGATGCAGTTTATTCTTAATGTGACCCCACAATTACTTCTTGATGAGTGCTTTCATGTTAGTGTCACCATGCCTACTATAAACCCTGGATCATGTATCATCAGAGATACCCAGAGAGGCAAAATGGTCCAATGGGTAAAGGAGTAGACAATCACAAAAGACCAATGGCTTCCTTAATGATATAGAAAAACTTTAAATGGCTTTAAATGGCTTCCTTAATGATACAGAAAAACTTTATGATATAGAAAAACTGCAAAGTTTTAATTTGCTGGAATACATCAAGGCTCATTCACTCCTGTTTCAAGTACTATTGACACCAACTTGCAATTGAATAAATTACAGAGAGAGCCAAGTGACTTACGGAAGGAACTCTTTCTTCAAGCAACGATTCCCAAGTCCTGGTTTATTGAAGAAGGCATCAATAAGAGGAACCATCTGCTCACTGCGAGGTTGCTCATTGCTAATGAGATCAGAAGAGACTTAAGCTTTAAAAGATGTTGACTATAAAAGCTGCATGGGTGCAAAAAAATACCCCCCTGTGTCATTTAAGATGAAGTCACAGCCGATGCTAATAATCAATTGCCCATAATAAGAAAGGCAGGGGTGTCAAACATAAGGTCTGGGGGAAGGATTCGGCCCATGGAAGCTCTTTATCCAGGCTTTGGGCTCTTCTAGCATCACCATCAGCTGCTCTCAGCCGCCGAGTCATGCTGAGGTGTCACTTCTAAAGGACAGCCAGCATGATATTTGGGCTATATCTTTAAAATATGGTCCAGATTTGCTTATTTTCTCTTCTATCTGCAGCTGTTAAATTCCTAAGTGAGAAAAAGTGCTGATTTCTAGTCATAACTTGCTTAATGACATCACTTCCTAGCTGCTTAATGACATCACTTCTATCCCTCAGTAGGCATCTTTAATGCTATTCGGTCTGCTGTATGAAATGAATTTGACACTCCTGGGATAAGGCATACAAATTTTGAAAAGATTACATGGAAGGCAAGACAATGAGCCTTCTTTGCCCATGACCAAGATCTGGTTTCAAAACACAGGAAGAAGCAAATGATACATATATACATGTATTCCTTTTATCTTTAGCCATTAACTTTATTGTTACGATTTGCCTGAAAACCGCTTTGTGAACTTTGTGTTGAAAAGTGGTATATAAATACCTGCTGATTTATTGATTCCTTGTTAACATGTGAACAATGTTTTGTTTTGTTTTTATTAACCTCAGACACCTTCAATCTAATATTGTGTAGTTCTCTTTTCTGAAACTTGGGTATCTGTATTTCCTGTTTGTTGAACAGGACATATTTCCCACATAACATAGCTCTGTATTAGCCTAATTAGTCCATTTAATTAGTCTATGGACTGGTTCACACAGTCAGAAATCTGGAAAGACTATACATGGTAGGTCCATATGTGCCCCACTTATCATGCATGTAGTATGTGATACAAAAATGAGTTGAGTGTATTGACATGTACCAGATGTGTGTGATCCTTCCAACTCTCTTTGGACGTAAAAAAAAATGGTGGAAACTGTATATTCACACATTTGTGCGTGGGCACAAATTCATCACACATACAGTAGATATGTAGATCTGTGCACACAGGCTTGCTGCTCTACTCAGTATTTTATTTTACTTTTTTTGCATGCAGTTTTTTGTTTCATCATATTAAAGATATACAGTACACAAAAAAAGAAACATTTTAACAATAAAACCAGGATACAAAAGCAAGCAGGGGCCAGTCTGGTAAGTTTCTTGGATGGAAGATAACTGGGAGCTTTATGTATATAATACAGGTTGGCCTTCAGTATCTGTGGGAAATCTGCGGATAAGCAGGGCCCATCTGTAACTATTTAGGAAAGAGCTGTGGCTCAGTCCTTTAAACAGAGAGGTCCAAGCCCCAGGACTTCCAGCAGACAAAGATTATTGTGTGATACTGGTGAACTACTGCCAGTCAGTGCTGACAGTGCTGAGCTACATGGATCAATGGACTGACTCAGGATATAGTTCCTTCCTATTTTCCTGTACTGAAGCAAAAGAACCTGGACCAAAGCAGACATCTCAATCACAAGAAGTAAAGGATCAACTCAACCAGCTACCAACAATACTAGGAAATATTTAAGGCAATACTAGCCTTTAAAGTAAGGCTAGTATGACACTAGCTAGCCAGGAGAAAGATGCAAAATCTAGGCTGAAGGTAGAAAACGTTCACAGCATGGAAAAGGTTTCAAAACTAATTCTGAGGGTAACGATTGACTTGAGCCACACTTGATTTATAGGGAAATAAAGCAAGGGAGAATAAATGACTACTGACAATAAGCCATCATAACTACTAACTAGGAAGACAAGAAGGTAATGTTCTACTTGGAAAATAGAGCCTCTGACCTGAAGAAAGTGAACTGGTGTCCATAGATCCAGGGGTGGAGAGTTAAACTGGGGTATTCACCAAACGGAGGGACAAGAACTGTGAGTATCAAAGCCAGTAACACAAATGTAGCAGGTAGGACAATCTGCGAACAACACAGAAAAAAAACACACCAGCCAGCTGCAGTGTGCTAGTAATATCCATGCATGCCGCTCAGGGATAAATGACATGTTACATCAAACGCATCACTAGCTCTGGTGTGCTTGTGCTTTTTCCTCTAAGCAGCAGTAGTGGGTGGGGAGAGCCAATCAGGGAATGTGGCACTGGTAGAGATGGCTTTAATTTTTGGCTTCCGCAAATCAGGGTGCAAGATCATCTAAAAATCAGCCTTCCCCTACAGTTGCTATTTGCCCCAGGAGGACAAATAGTAGGCATTTGATTCAGGGCACAATCCTAACCTGCTCTGGAACAGCACAAGCCGGCAGGAGCCTCCACAGGGCAAAGGCATGGTTCATACCCCTGCCCCGGGGTAGGCGCCAGCCCGCCCTATGGGCTACTTGGATCTGTGCCCACTATATTGTCAAGGTTTGCAAAGCACCCAAACCTAGATAATTTGTAGGCCTGAAGAATCCAAGGCCTGACAGAGGCAATCACGTACAGCTGTGATTGGAAAAGTGCTGAATGACAGCACAGGTGGAAGTACTTGCCTCGTTAGGCAAATCACAGCGTTCTGGTTGGAGCAAGAGCTGTATATAGCCAGAGTGCTCCCAACACGGGGTGTGGATTGCGGTTGGTGTTATACTTCGTCGTCTGTGTTTGCTGTGCTGTGCTGTACTGCTGCAAATTAAATATCTTCAAGTAAAGACTGAGTTCGTGGAGGAATCCTTTGCTTCAGTGTGTTCCTTTTGCTCAGCGTCCTTGGCTGAAAATCCCGCTACTCTGCTGGATAGCTTCACATCTATCCCCTGACATATATAGCAGAAGCCGATCCAAGTTCCTCATGCAGCTCAAATCCAAGGCCACATCCAAGCTCCACCCACCTCCTTGGGCCGGCCCGCCTGCCCCATTCCACCCTCCCTCCAGTGATGTCATTCAGGGGGAACGGACCAGAACGGGTGTTCCAGATCCTAATGGGCTCCATGGCTGGTTCTGGGTTCCCGACAAGTGCCAATCAAAAGTGAGTTCCTGTTCCTAAATCATTTGAATGACACCACTGCTTCCCTCCCTCCTTTACTGCATGTGTGCAACAGTGCTAGGTCAGCACAAGAGGCTTGCACTGGCCCATAGGGGAGGTATTGGATTGCACTGTCAGAATTATAGTAGGGATAAAAGGTTAAAGCCTATTTCCCCCATGCTGAAACGAATTGGGCTCCACATGCTCCTCAAGGTAAAAAAAAACCAAGCACACCAAGACTAATGATGTGCTTGATGTGACATGTAGTTATACATGCATAGTGTCAGGCTGCAGAAAAAGCCTTAAAAGAATTTTGTGGCTTTAAGGAATTGAGTTCTGCTAGTGACAGCCAGCAGGTGGAATAATCACCCACCTGAGGGAAATCACTGTTGGAGTAGCATAAAGAGAAGAGTGAAGTGAAGCTACCTCAGCTAGCTAACTACTAGCCCCCAGCCTGGCAAGCCAGCTAGTCTAGGTCAAACTGGTTTATACTAGTCAGTGTGCATATGCTAGTCAGTTAAGAATGTTATCCACTATGTCTATCTGTATAGTGGAATGTTTCTGCTAAAGCTATTCTAGTCAGAACAGAAGTGAGGATTGTGTGTTGATGTATCTTGATATGTTATCTAAGTCAAGTGCTTCTTGTGAAGTTACAGAGAACTGCTTTGGACTATGCTACAAGTGAACATCTAATCAAGTACTCTGCTACATTTGTCATCTGCTGTATGAACTGTACTTGTTTTTGCTGCAAACTGCACCCTTTGTGTTTGATTCTCTTGAGGAATCCTTTTTTTGTTTATAAAGAAAGCCTCAACACTTCTGCATTGTGGATTTTGCCTCTATTTTGTCTCAGTCAAGAACATAGTGCTTTTGCAGGTTGAGCAAGCAGGTTTCTTACAACCCTGCTCTTGTGTACTTGGAGGGCTTACGCCACTATATGCTTCCGCTAGGGACTAGCAGCCCTAATACATAGTTCAGCATGTGTACTGTATATACACAATGGGCAAAAGGGTTGGAAGTCTACTTAAGTCTGATCACGGTTCACACAACATACATCAAAGTGTTGAATCTGCTTTTTAAAAAAAGCCTTCCCTAAAGTTGTGAACAAAAATCTAAAAGGGAAATAATTGCTCATGGCTTAGAATCCAGTTGATCTGTGTAGAATTCTCAATGCCCAAGACATTTGTACACCATTTTATCCTCCTACATGAACTCCATTCCCACCTGGAATGAACTGCAAAATTGGGCTTCTTTCCTCACTGCAGAATGTGCTGTTCTTTTCATTGCATGGATAACAGTCCTTGAAGATAAAGGGTAACAACAACATGCCACATACTTCAGTGAATAGCTCTATTCTGGTAGTTTAATCCTATCTTCCAGAGGTTGGTATTATTCCAATTTGTACATAACATAAGAAGAACCCCGCAGGATCAGACCAAGGGCCCATCTAGTCCAGCTTCCTGTGGCCCACAAGATGCCTCATGGAGCACACAAGACAACCTGCAATCTTGTTGCCACTCCCCTGCATCTGGCATTCTGAGGTAGCTTACTTCTAAAGTACGGAAGTTGCACTACCCATCATGGACTGTAGCCTGCAAGGGATTTTTCTTCCAGAAATCTGTCCAGTTCCCTTTTAAAAGCACCTAGGTCAGTCACCATCACCACCACCTTCTGTGGCAAGGAGTTCCACACATTAAGTCCCACAGATTAATTAATCTGTAATATAATGCCATGATGATGATTACAGAAATGGATGGGTCTAAAATGCTTTTTTCCCTCCCTTTTTATACAAAAGGAAATGATTTTTAAACAAAACTGTTCTTTGTCATCAAATCCATTAAAAATGCTAACCATGAGAACTCACTATGAAAGGAACCTAAGTTGCTGTATTTACCTGAGCAAGGAAGTCTTTAAAACTACGGATGGTGTGATAGAATCGTTTGATAAGAAGAGCTTTCATCTGCTGAAGGATGAGCTGAGAGCCTTTATTCTGCTTGGATCCTTTGCCTCCATTCCCATCTCCTTCTAGAGCCACAGGAGTCCGAGAAGTGCCATTGGCTGGGTGTGTTCCCTCTTCTTGTGCAGTGGCAGTGTTTTGAGGGGTGTGAATGCTCTCCTGTACAGCTCCTAGTTTTTCAGAATAAAATTGACGATGCAAATTATTCCATTTGGGAAGTTCAAAATATGTTTTCAGTCTTACCATTTTGGTGGCATGTGTCTGAGGAGAGAAAAGGACTGGGGAGCTAAAAACGAAGGGGATAGGATCTGGTGTGTACCAGATAACCCTCTCTCCACCCGCTGTTCCTCCCTACCAAGTTACATTCCCTGTTCTCCCACTCCCTTCCATCCACAGCTTGCCCCCATCGTTGACTCACTAGCACCAGGGGTCCAGACAGGCCACTTCCACATGGCTGGCATTACTTGCCATTTCTGGTAGTGGCCCAATCACATCCTTTATGGTGTTCCATTTTGCGATGCCATAGGTCTGGGTGTGCTGCTGGAACACTATTCCAGCAGCACGTCCTGATAATAGGATTGGACTGTCACTCAATGCGTCACCAGCAGCACAAGTATTAAGGAGAACTAGCTAAAGGAAGCACTATGTAGATCATATAAAGCAGTGGTTCCCAAACTGTGGGCGGGGACTGACGCGTGGGTTGTGAGCCAATTTCAGGTGGGTCGCGAAGCACCTAGAGCAGCCATATTGAAAATATGGGAAGATGGGATGCTGGAAAGGGGGAGGGGCTGTGTGGTTGTTTTGCTTGTGTCAAGGTTGTAAATAGGCTTTTTTTTCTTTGCGATTAATTGTGCTATTGGAAAATGGCTGAGACATTGTGACAGCATCACAATGACAACACTTCTGGTTGTGACATCACTTCCGGTGGGTCTCAGCTGATTGATATTCTAAAAAGTGGGTACCGGTGCGAAAATGTTTTGAGAACCATTCAAACTTTACCTGCTTTCTGTAGCCTAGGATCAGTCTCCGCTGTAACCTTCAAGAAAACCTGCAAAAGACATATTTTAGGACATTTTGTATATGCAGTATGTTTATTGGAAACATACATGAGAGCCTCTATGAAATATCTTCCTCTTGCTCCAATGTGATATAAATGAATTTGCCCCTTTGATTAATTTATTTTTGTTTATTAATCAAATTTCTTAGAGAAGACAGGGAAGAAAAACTATAAGAAATTGTACTGTTCTGTGTCTTACTTAATTTACGATAGTACAGGATGCAAACACTAGTAATTGCATAATATTTTTTGTAATATAGAATCTATTGCACCTCCAATTCTCTATAGTATCCAAAAGGGATAGTGCTTCCATTCTTTTAATTAAGCCATCTTCCAAATTTTATGTATTTATTTAGAAGATTTATATCCTGCCTTTTTCATCAAGTCATTGTGCAATTGATTGTAATAATACAATACATTAATATGATATTAATTACACAAACACCCCCCACACACACACACGCAAGCAGCTGTTAGTCTAGGCCAGATAGTGCCTTTTTTCGGTCTGCAGTCCTAAATATAATAATTCAGACACAAGCATATGTTCCATTGACAGTTATTATATTATCTGGCTATAAATATTCATCTGAAATAAGGAAAGGAAGGAGTGGGGAGAATCTCTCAAGCTTAGTACCTCTTCAAGTGATGTGTCTGAAATCCCAAAACTGCTGAGTCCCACATCAGTCAGAGTTTCTTCTAACTCTCTGAAGAGACTGGCATAGGCTCGTTGTTTAAAATCCTTACTGGGAAGAAGGTAAATAAGTTCCTGACCAATACTTTCAATTAACTTTGCTTCTGGAACGTGATGATGGATCAGTTCATTTAGTTCATTCTCATCCCCTGTGAAGAGCCAAAGTGTGGTGTGGAGAATGAAAGGAGACTTATACGTGGAGTGCATTCAAATGCTATTACTACTGGCTTGTGGAATGGCTTCTCTTATTTAATTCTATAAATTGTGAGACAACCCAGTTCTATGCATGCTTATTTGAAAGTAAGTACCACTGAGTTTAATGGGGCTTACTCTCAAGTAAGCATGCATAGGACTGCAGCCAAAATCTTTGCAGCTGTCAGATTTATTGTGGCCAACTGTATAAATCCCAAGATCAGAGGTTTTCAAACTGGGGTGTCGCAACACCCCAGCCTGAGAGCCTCTGCTACTGTGCCTTTAAGGGGTGGTGGAGGGTGGTGTCAGGACTGGTCAAGGTCTGACCCAGGCCTAGAGTCTCTGTTCCC
>JAJKFI010000065.1:6544977-6558631 GCA_029204185.1 Lerista edwardsae
GGCAAAGCCCTCAAGTCTGGGAGTGCTACACTAACCAAATCTCAACAGGTGGAAGGTAGCGACATGATCCCCATATTTGCGTCACTACCTGGGGTGACAAGGGCTGCGATGGCTTTACCTGTCGCAGCGCTGGACAACACCAGAATAAAGAAAAAAAGCGATCACACCCCACTTTTGAGTTGCAATCACAAAACTGGAAGTGGATCGTGATCACTTTTTTCCCTTTATTCCGATGTTGGGGGAGCCCTGCAGAGGTTCCAGCACCTCTGGAACCCAGCATGGCAACAGGTAAGGTAACCACAGCCCCTGCCGCCCTAGGCAGTGACACGAACTTGGGGATCGCATTGCGGCCTTTGCCCCATCCCTGCACACCCTTACAGTGGTGCAAACCCTCCCTGAGAGTTTGAAAACCACTGCCTGAGGCGTTTTGAGCAGATCACTACTGACAAGGAGCCATTTGCTAAAAATGCACTGTTCTGTGATGTATGCAATTGTTTATCAATATATTTTGTCTCCTGCATCTCCTGGATTTCTTTTGTTTTGTTAATAGCAAGTTGACCCAATTAACAGCCTGTTGCAATCAATAAACAACAAGAAGGTCACAGCAATAAGAAGGTTCTTCTTACGTGGAATCTTATTCCGTAAAGGTCTTGTATGGAATCAGACCATGTAGCTTTTTGTTATTTACTCCCCGATCCTCCCAGCACCAGTGCAAGCACAATGCAGCTCTGAGGTAAGGGAATACACAAACCTACCTTGAGGAGGCCTCTGTGACTGCCCACCAGCACCACAGAGTGCAGTTTACACTCTCTTGTCATGGCTGCCTCAGTGCTGGAAAATTGGTTAGGGGCAGTGATGTCATGCAGGGGGTACGTGGGGGTACACGAGTACCGGTTTCTAGGATTACAGCTGGCCCCGCCCATTCACCCGCCCATTCACCCGCCCACTCATCGACTCCGCCCCCTGCAACGTTTGAATTTCCTGCACATTTGAGTTGCCTGCACGTTCTCAGAGCCAGGAAGGCAGCAAGCGGAGCCTTGCCTTGCCTTGCCACTGAAAAATGAGCTGCTCTGGGGTTTTGGAACTGTTGGGTCACTTTAACATGATGCCAGGCCTCCTTAACATGTTCTGGGGGTGCTGTGGAATACTGTTGCAACTGTTGGGTCAGTTTAAAATTGTCTGAGGCCTCAAAAAGGGCTTTTTTCATGTCACTTCCTGCCACAACATCACTTCCGGCTTATGATGTCACTTCCGGTGGGCGGGTCCCGATACGTGCCAATCAAAAGTGAGTACCTGTTGTTAAATCATTTAGATGACACCACTGGTTAGGGGTAGGCTGTTAGAGTGACAAGTCAGAGATCTTTGGGGAGGGCACAGGAAAGGCATGAAGATGACAGCCTTTCCCATTTATTCCCCGGCCATCTGGTGCTGAGGCTTCTGAACATGGTTCTGTAGCTTTAATTGCTAACAGCCACTGATAGATCTCTCCTCCATGAATCTAAGTAACCTGCTTGCATTTCATTAGATTGTGCGAAGACCTAACAGTGCACCCTTATTCTCACCGTCCAGTTCCTGTTCCACAGTTTCTGTCTTGTTTGTAGGTGCGCAGCTGGAGCAGGAGCAGGAGCATTTGGATCCCAAGCTACAGGAGGTCTATGAACAGATAAGCAAATCGAAGTGGGAAGAGAAAAAAGTCATACTCTCAGCTTCAATGTGCTCATGACACATATAGTGGTAGAACCATATAAGAAGTCATCGTTCCATTAGACTTGCCAAAGAGGTGAAGGATATCACTTCTCTCCAACCTTTGCCACTCAGAAAGTCATACATCTGTATTTGCGGGGGGGGGGGGGGCCGGGAAAGATGAGTAAATGATGTTTGCAGATCATGTCTGCAACATGGTGCTACACACTTACTGCCTCCTTTCCTTCACTGTCCTGGATGTTTTTCATCTTGCGGACCAAGGTGAGATAATAGCCAGACCCAAAGGAGTTCTTTAGGAAAACAGGGGATCCCGAGCAGTGCAGTTTCCCTTGGGAAAGGATGGCAACCCGGTCCCCAAGGATGTCCGCTTCATCCATGTGGTGGGTAGACAGGATAATGGTCCTACCTGAAAGGAAGGAAAGAAAGAAAGAAAGTGACAAAGGAAACATCTTCTCTGCAACACCACACACAAGCTCACGAAGTGCAACATTCCCTGAAATATGGACCAGAACATTTACTGGAAAGCCTTAGAGAGCAATCCTAACCTGTAGTTAGGCTGGCACAGTTAGGCCAACAAAGTTTGGCTGGCACAAGGGCGACCATAAAGCACATTTGGACCACTCTCAGAGTCAGGGAGGATGGTACATCTCTGTGTGCTGGCCTCTCTGACTCCAAGAGTGGTCCAAACATACTTTATGGTGTATCTTATGCGGGCCAAACTTTGCTGGCCTAACTGTGCCGGCCTAACTCCAGGTTGGATTATGCTCTTAATCATCCACATCTGTGGTTCGGCAGGTATCAGGCATGCTAGGAAATACCCCATGCTGTAACCAGAGACGAACACTGACAACTGGAAAGAGATCAGGCAGACCTACAAGAGTCACCCAGACACTTCAAAGGCTACAGCAGTTCATGTGACAAGGTCTGACCCTCGGAAAGGCTTTCTAGTCATCCTGCCCCTTTGGTGTGAGCAATAAAAGGCAAGCAGTTTACTGCTGCTTCTTATCACAGGCTGATCCCTTCTCATCCAGCCTTGCTTCATCTTGCAGTTTAGACCTTTGAATCCTATCTCCCACTAGCACTACAGGTGCCAGCTCCAATAAGACTTCTGTGAAGGAAAATGAGTAGACTAGTAAATTAGAGAACTGATAAAACAATAGCAAACACTTAGCACAAGAGAAGACATCAGCATCCCACACATTAAATGCAACATGGTTATTTATTCATGCAAATTAACTGCGAGCGCAATCCTAAACAACTGGGGTGAGGGCAACGCAGCTTTGAGGTAAGGGAATGAACATTCCCTTACCTTGAAGAGGGCTCCATGACTGTCCTCCAACAGCAGGATGCAGCACATGCCCCACTGGCACAGCTACGTCAGCGCTGGAAAGTGGGTTAGGATTGCACTCTCAGACTGCAATCCTATCCACACTTTCCTGGGAGTAAGCTCAATTGACTATAATGGGATTTAATTCTGAGTAGACAGGCATAGGATTGGGCTCTCAGTCACATAAGCAAACCATGACAATTTGTTCAGCATGCCTGTTAACTACTTGATAGTGTAACTAACTTGATAATGTAACTACTACATTACCAAAATACTATGCCGTTTGCCATGAGGCTGCAGTGTTAGCAGAGCACTGGTATTAACCTCCTTTATATGTTCTGTTGTACTTGGAGAAATCAAGTCTCACCTCAACAGTTCATGTGTCAGAAAGGAGGTGGGGAAGAGAGATGTGGGAGAAAAGATTGTGAGGGAGAAGCTGAGATGGGCGAGAGAGATGAGTTGGAAGACAAGGGGAGAGAAAAGCAAGGAAGTGGACAGATACATAGATGGGAGTGAAAGTGGAGAGAGACAAAGAAGCACATCGTGCAAGAGATACATGCGAGAAAAGATGTTATAGTTCACCGATGAGATAAGGTAGGCGACAGTGAGGAAAGGAGGGAGTGAATTGGTGCTTACCAGCAAACTATTGAATGCAGACTTCTAGGCTAGCCTATAATTAGCCATTTCTTAATTTAGGTTTTTGACAGCCTATAAAATGGAACAAGCAATGTAAACCTGGGTGGCTAGTGAGGTGCTCTCACCCAGATGGAAAGTATCCTTGTCAAGCTTCTCACAACCAGCCATTAATCTGCTGAAGCCAAGTGAGCTTACTCAGTGTGTCTGGGTGCGCATTCATTTACAAAACAGTGCAGAGCCCATGAGCTGTCAAGTCTTTGTTGCCTTTAATGGGAAGCTTACTTCATGTGTTTTCAGAAAGGAAGCATAATTATTAGCAGGTAGTCAATGCATACGCTGCAGTTTTTAAACAAGGTATCAACCACAGCCTGCTTCATCTGAATTTTTCTGCATATGCAGCAGGCTGCCTTTACATTATTACATTATGAAAGAGATGAAATTACCCGTACGATACTTTAGGATGAGGTCCCAAATAGATCGTCTGGAATATGGATCAACTCCAGAAGTGGGCTCATCCAGAACAACCACCTTTGCTTCACCTACAAAGGCAATGGCAACAGACAGCTTCCGCTGCATGCCACCTAAGGAACAGAAGAATCAAACTGGTAGACTGCAAAGGATAAGAGACACATACTTGCAAGAGAACGTACAGTAGCAGATCAATTAATGGGAAGGTTGCTTGTTTCCCTGTAGTATGCAACAAAGCCTGCACAAGCAATATCTTGTAAGACCTGCAGGACCCTGACAATTTCATTGCAGGAATGTTTCCCATGGAGCAGAAACATTTTAGCCAATGCATCTGACAAAGTGGGCTCTGTCCTAAAAACGCTGAAGCCGCTAACATTTGCTACACTTGAAAGTGCAGTGCTTTCCCCCTTAATTGGCTAGTAAACATACTTCTTTAACTCCACTGAGAAGAGTATCAGGTGGAGCAAGGGTTAAACGACCCACCCACCACTGTTCCTCTGCAAAATGAACTTTCTCCAGCTAATCTGCAACTCTGACAGGTATTGGGATTTCTGGGCCCACATATCTCACTGCACATCTGCCATCAGAGGCAGTGGTAGGTGCTTAACATTTAGGAGCAAAAAGACTACAGAGATCAAATCTTTGGGTACCTGACAGATGTTGAGCCTCTTCATTCCGTTTATGGGGAAGGCCTATGTCTTCCAGCATCATCTCCATTTCCAGTTCAGCCTCTTCTCTGGACCTCCCTTTTAGCTGGGCATAAAACAGGATATGTTCTGCAACAGTAAGGCTATAGAAAAGTTCCAGAAAGATACAGTGCTGTGTTACTTGAGCCAAACAGATTAGACTGTTACACCATTATACTGCAGAAACAACCATCTGTTTCTGTTCTTTTGGAGAACTTGTTTGAAAGAACCATCACTGCTCAACTCATTTCTAGTTCACAGTTTTTGTATTGTTTCCAAAACCTGCAGAATGCGAGACACAAAAGAAATGTGTATCTGCCATGAGAAGCAATGTTTCTTTACAACCATTTATCTCTCTTAGGGCACAATCCTAACCTGGAGTTAGGCCGGCACAGTTAGGTCAGGAAAGTTTGGCTGGCACAAGGGACACCATAAAGTATGTTTGGACCATTCTCAGAGAGGCCATCACACAGACATGCACCATCCTCCCTGACTCTGAGAGTAATCCAAACATGCTTTACAGTGGCCCTGGTGCCGACCAAACTTTGCTGGCCTAACTCCAGGTTAGGACTGCGCTCTTAAAACTATTTCCTATTCCATGCTGTGTGTATGGATTGTGGCAGTGGAAGATTTGTAAAACAACTGAAGAACCTTTTTGGAGGCATAAAAAGCATTTGCTATTTTGCTAATAGTGCTCAAACCACACACCTAATAACCTCTCCATCTCTTAAAATGGTGGATTGTCATTTTTTCCACAAACTTGACTTTAGAATGTTTGTGGAGTGTCAGAACTGAAATTCTGCCGAAGGCACAGCACAACAGATACATATATCACAACAGCAAATTATCAATTTGCCACAAGTGGTAAGTTTGGTCCTAACTAGAGGCCAAAGAAGTGAGGGAAAATAATCATCTCTTGCTTCAAAAAAAAAAACTGTTGCTTTGCCAGTTGTTGGAAAAACAGGACTGTGGTGAGATATTGAGGGCCAAATCTTCTCCACCTTTCCAGTACTAATTCAGCCTCAATGCAACCCTGAGGTGAGGAAAGAAACTACATCAGTACTGGAAAGTTGCTACATCAGTACTGGAAAGTTGGATAGGATTGGGCAGTGTTGTCATTCAGCCGGAACGCGGGGGCGGCGAAGACGGCAAAACGGACTGGAACGCAACGGGTGGGCTGCCGCTCACCCATTCCTCCCGCCCAGCGTTCCGGCTGAATGATAATGCTGGGATTGAGCCATGAGACAATTACAGTCTTTGAATCGGGAAACTCCTTACTTCAAGGGAAGTTTTCAATCACACTTACTGATTGAACAAGATGTTGTACTGAGGGCACATCCCAATAATCTGCCGGATGGCATCCATGTGCATCTGGATGTCCTTACCACCAACCAGTATTGTTCCAGATGTAGGTGGGAACAAACCTGTGAGAATTGACCTAGCAAACAAACAAAACATTTAAATATAATTTTAATAAATAATAAGAATAAGAATACATTCTATCCCACCTTTCTCCTTTTAGATACTCAAGGCAGCATACAACATGATGAACAGAAGCTAATACAAAAACATGGTAATAACCATAGCAGTTAAAAAAAAATCCATGAGCACAGGGAACAGTATATTAAAAGCTCAGAAAATGCCTGTGAAAAGAGCCAGGGCATCAACCTTCTATGGAACACTGGCAAGGAGGGAGATGCTGAATTGCACATTTGGTTATTTTTTTTAAATTTAAGCTGTTTTAGAAGCATTGAAATTAATGTATTTGGGGTGCCACTAGGTGGTGCTGGAGGCCCTTGGATGTATGAGGAGAACTGCAGCGCACATTTATAGACCTGCAGTTACTCTTCCCTCATGTTTTAGGTACAGAACTTATAGTGAAAACCTGGATGGATGAGTACAATTAATACATTCATTTAAACAGGAAAAATTATAACTCATTCCAAAGCCATTCTAAGTTCACTGAAAAAAAATGACCCTAAATGCCTAATGCCTAGGGATGGGGTTTTTTGGTGATATTTTTTTCCCCCAAAATTTATTGATTAAAATAGCAAATTGTGGTGTTATGGGTTTTTAATCTCATTCTCAACTGAAGTTCTCATTTTTATTAATTTTAAGTGCTTTAAAAGTGGACCAGGTAGATGATACAGGTGACATAGTGTCAGCAGATGCAGCCACAGTATTATTTCTAATTGGAAAAGTAGTCTATTTTAATTTCTGGAAAGTATCTTAAACACCAAAATGCGGTGTTTTGTGTTTTTATTCAGATATTTTAATTGCCAAAAGGTGGTTGTTAACACCCAAAAAGTGTTTTTTCAACACCCCTGCTAATGCCATTAAAAAAAAGTTATGTGGCACAATAAATTAGAATTAACAACAATTAATACCATTATATCAATTAAATGTTAAATCAATAAAGTGATGGTGTTAGAGCAGAAGCTTGTAAATTCATGTGTAACTTGTTTAAGTTTATCGCTACCAACCACATGCCAAACTCTTGCTTTGAATTTTTGATGCATAGATTGTGTTCACTGTAGATTTCAATTAACTCAAAGCAAGGGATGTGTCTTTTTGTCTTTCACCACATTCAATGCAGTTTGGCATCTCAAGCTTGATACTCAAGTTTCAAAATATGAGCAACTCTCTTAAGTTGTAGTACCTGCTGGTACTATGCATACTAGCTTGGGTCTGGAAATTCAGTCCAACAGGACTGCTTGGCTGCTTATGAATGGAGCAAATCTACAAGGTTCATAATTTTGGAAATTTTGACCTTGCAACAGTAGTTACAAAACAACTCAGAAAGAAACCAAAGGGCAGTGGGAATGGAAAACCAAGGAAATGGTTTTCCTTGTCCAACCCCCTGGGAAACCATGCACCTGGAACTCTCACAGGCCCAAAGGGCATATCAACGTTGCTGACTTCACTGTTTTTCAGCTATTTCAGACAAAAGACTCCCATCTCTCTCGTAACATATTTAAGACAACCTGACCCCTGGAAAATGCTGCTCTTCTAGAGACACCTGCTTTTGTGTCTCCTGTTACTTCCACTTATATAAGATAGGCACTCTTATAAGATAGGCATTTCCTTACCCCAAGGCCTTGCCTGTTTTGGAACAATGTCCCCTCCCTCCCTCCCTCTTCTTCCCTGCAATCACAGATGGGAATGATCTGAATTCACACTAGTTAAGATAGGACAGCAACAGTAAGTATCTGGGGGCGACAGGGAAACAAGACCATTAGTTGCATTAAAGATTTTGGTTACTTCTAAAGCCAGAACGGCTCCAGGAGACAAAATTTATGGCTGTGCCAATTTAAAGCACTGGTATGAACTCAATCATACCATAAGGGACATCATAAGGGACGTGATGGTGCTGCAGGTTAAACCGCTGCTGCTGGGCTTTCTGACCGGAAGGTTGGGAGTTCAAGACCATGCAATGGAGTGAGCTCCTGTTGCTTGTCCCAGCTCCTGCCAACCTAGCAGTTCGAAAGCACCTAAAAATGCAAGTAGATAAATAGGGACCACTTCTGTGGGAAGGTAACGGCACTCCGTGCGCTATAGAGTATAGTCATGCTGGCCACATGACCACAGAAGCTTGTCCTCAGACAAACGCCGGCTCTACAGGCTTAGAAACAGAGATGAGCACTGCCCCCTACAGTCGGTCACTAGACCATTCGATCGTGGGGAAACCTTTACCTTTATGAACTCAGTCAGCTCAACAATGATGCTGGACTGCAAGACAAAACAGACCCCATGCTGACCTGGAACACTCAGAGAATGGATTGAATGGACCTGCCTTGAATTGAGATGGAAGACATGATGACTGTCAACATGTAATTAATAGGCAAATTTTGTACAGGCATGCATGTACCCTTTACAGTTTGCAAACATTTTGTTCATGGTCATGCATACTCAAGTACAAAAAGTCAGGAATAATGATGATGTAAATGATGTAAACCCTGATATGCTAATCTCCAAGATCTTGAATCTTTATTCTCTGTGGCCCTTGGAGATCTTTGCTTTGCTTGTCAAATGAGGTAGCAAATTATGACAATTCTGGCACAGTTGGATCAGGCCTAAAAGGGGTGAATTTATTAACAGGGTACATAATTATAGTAGAAAGATAAATGCAAGAACTTGGCATTCTACCTAATTTGCAATTGTCTGGTTTTATATATAAATATGTATAGCTTATGATGCTTGGTTTAATTACAAACCAAGTGCCATTTCTCTAAGTAGTACTTCTCCAGCTCAGAATATTATAGCCATGCCCTTTGGCAGTTATAAATCAGTGCAGCCTCCCTGCACCTCAGAATGCTTCCCAGATGCTTCGAAGAGACACTTCCGGTTGTCTGGTAGATCCCCCATAGATTTAATTCATCTGCAGAATTTCTCTCTCTCTCTCTCTCTCTCTCTCTCTCTCTCTCTCTCTCCAGGAATGGATTCCCCACAGATACTGAGGGCCCACTGTATGCACATGACCAAACATTATGAGCCAAGAGAGCATCCCCAGAAAACAAGCTAGCCTTTTTTGAATGTTAACTAAGAAAGTGTGTAAAAACCAAACTGATTCCTAACTGAGACAAAGGAATTTACTCAATTATTAGTATGGTGAACCCTCAATGTAGCACATTTTGAAAACAACAGACTTTTTCTGCTTCATTCAAAATTAGTCACATACATTTTGCGAATGCATGTTTCCATCAGAGGCGGATCTAAGGGGGGGGCAAAGCTCTAAGTGTTGCAAGAAGCCTTACCCTGTCATGTAAATCCCTCCTCTCCCTTGCTGCTGTAGCCAGTAAGCAATGCCAAGATGTTGCTTTTCCCTGTGAGGATTGGCTAGAACGGTGCAGGAGAGGAGTGTTTTCCACTGCAAGGTAAGGCTTCTTGCAAAACTTAGAGATTTAGTCGAGAGGGTTAATGTCTCTGTTTGCCTGAAGATAAGAGCTGAAGATCTGAAGGTCGCCAGTTCGGGACAGCCGGAAGTGAGCGGCAGACCTTGTTAATTGTGACTGATTAACAGCTGAGCTTTGGCTGCCTTGTGAGAGGGGGAGTTGTGCCGAAGTTCAGCCGATTCTCTGGTGGGAGCAGGGAAGCTGTTATCAGCCAGCAGGAAGACAAATGGGTGGCCAGAAAGAAGGCCTAAATCCAGAAAGATCCATCTGTATGTGTGTAGTTCTTGAAAGATAGAACATTTCTGTAAAAATTGTAAAAACCTTCGGGTTTCTGAATAAAGTCTGCCTATGTAAACCGCCTTGAGTTATAGTCATTAGAGAAGTCTGGTGACCTAAGAAAGGCGGTATATAAATCCAAGTATTATTATTATTATTTTATTATTATTATTATTATTATTATTATTATTAGCCCCCCCTTAGATCCGCCTCTGGTTTCCATTTACTTCAATGTGTTCAAAGTTTAACAGACTTTCGGCATTAACAGACATCCCTTTCCCTCCATTAGTCTGTTACATTGAAGGTTTGTCATAATCTATTCTTTCCTCTCATACTACACAGAAGGTGTTCATTGAAGATATTGATTATAGTCAGGTGTAACTTATCTATACCTGGAGTTCTATCAAGTTTTCCTTCTTTTTCCTTTTTTTAATTTGTTTTATTTAAAAACAAAACCTAATTTCATTCTTCACTAATAATCAATAAAAATATGAAAAACCAAAGTGTGTACAGTATATTAAATTACGTGGTACACCTTGTGTCTTTGCAGCTGTTGCATGTATTGGTAGGCATTTAATCTTATCTCAAACTGACTCACATAGTGGTTGTCTTTCCAGCTCCATTGTGGCCAAGGAGAGCTGTAATTTGGCTCTCATAGAAAGTAATATTCATCCCATCCACAGCTGGTTTGGAGTGATTGGGGAAGATCTTCACCAGGTTCTGAATACACACACCTGGGACCAGACCAGAAGGCTCAGCTTCAAAGAAGGGGTTTGCTTGAAATGCAAAAGAAATAACAATGAAATGACCACAGAGGTGAATCTGCAGCTCTCAGATCTCATAATACACATGAAAGAAGCAACTACATTACAAAATGTTCAGGGCTGCCAGCCCCACTAACACCATAAATGTTTTCTGGGTTACACCCAGCGATAGGATCTGCAAATTGAGAAGGGGAACGCTGGGCGGGACTTGGGCGGGACTTCCACATGATTGGCTGCCCGTCCGCAGCGTTCCGCGGCTGCCCTGGCCTGGGGGGGCTGCCCCCAGTTGGCGCGCCCCACCGCTGCTCGCCCAGGCACCCAGCGTGCCCCCCACCCGTCCTCTGTGGCGAGCAGGAGCCCCCCCAAGGCCAGGGCAGCTGCAGAACGCTGAGGACGGGCTGCCAATCATGTGTACGTCCTGCCTAAGTCCCGCCCAGCGTTCCCCTTCTCAATTTGCAGATCCCATCGCTGGTTATACCATGAGATGCATGTAAAGAACTAGATCTGCAGATGGTTTTATAGAAACAATATAATAAAATGGAATATAGTGTCCATTTGCACATATTGTTTAGGCATTCCTTCATGTGATGACACTGAAGGGTGGCTTACACTTGCAAATCCCATTGGAAGACTATTTTAAATTGCTCAACTTGATGCGAATATCTCCCTGTGGTAAGCTGTACATACACAGCAGCAGCCTAGGCCGGTTCAACCCTTAGGCACCGCGAGACTGTCTGTCTCAGATGGCAGATTGTGAGATACAAGTAGAGGGTCAAACCAGGGTCAGATATTTTGCTTAATATATATATTTACTTCTGGGGTGTTCATGCATGTTTGTGCATATTCATCCACACAAGATGCCAGGAAAAAAAGTCTGCACAACCAGTCTGCACGGTTACCAGCTGCTCCCAAACAGCTCAGCCCCACATAGCCACAACATGGCGTAATTTAATTTGGCCTCTGTATGCAGTCACAACACAAGCATGGGTCTTAAGAGATTGCAGGGCCAGGTTTGTCTTTAAAGTTGTGATGAAATCTGACATGAGAAGAATCCAATTGCCCAGATGTACAACTTTTTTTTCTTCCACAAAGAGAACAGAATGTAAACACTGCAGTTTACAACAACAACAACAGCAGCAGCATTTTCTTTTTGTCTTAGCGGGAGAACGTCACCCTTGTGCAGCAGGACAGGTCAAAGCCCAGGGTTGTCCTTATGTCCCACAGGCTGTACCGAAGAATGAGATCATAACACTACAATTCAAAATGTCACCACAGGGACTATTTTATTTTCCTTAATTCTGGGCCAAACGAAGTCTTTGAAGTAAATGATCTCCATGGGAATTCATGGAGAACTAAATCTAAGGTATTGAGCCTGTAAACTTGTGTTTATGCAAGTTACCTCAAGATTTGGAAAGAAGGTTTTTCATAATGGCTGTTTGTTTAATTTTTCAGACACAGAAGAACTGTTAGGGAATTGCCAACAGGGTGAGACCCAATCCACTGTTGACCCCTTGGCTAGAAATATATGTGATTCTTCCACTCCAATTTCTTTGAAGCAAATAGTCACAGAGGAAGATGAGCCACAAAACACTGCAGTTACACAACTCATCTCACAGCAGCGTAGCTTGAAAAGTGAAGAAACAGAATGAGTGACAGGTGACCTCTCTTTGAGTTCCTACGCAATAGAGGCCAAATTAAATGTTGAAGCCCATCAGCCCACAAGTGTCGAAGTCCAATAACCTACTGTGTTCAATGCTAAGATGGGAAAGCACTCAGGCCAGATAATCTGGAAGTCTCTAACAAACTTAACATTCACATTTGCCACAAACTCATTATAATTTTATTTTTTATTTAAAAAAAAATCGGTTTTCAGAACTTGTATGGGCTTCAGAGGCCTGTTCACTGGTTCTGATATGGGACTGCATCAGTTCACGTTTTACCCAGTTATGTCTGCTTCTCTACTTTTTCTAGCTTTATCATGCAGAGCCATTCTTACATCTTGTGTAGGTGTGGTTGTGTAGGCTAAGGAAAAACATGATAATATCAGACTTCCAAATCCCTATCAAACTGAACCATCTGCTGTCTTACCCATGACAAGTTTGACAGTGCCAAAATCAGATAAATCATAGAAGACTTCAGTCTGATGTGCGGAAGTGGAATAATCTGGCCTTGACCATTTTTTTTCTTAGTACTAACTTCCACTATTTCATGCACAACCATCAAAGAGTTCTCACCTCTCTCTTATGGACATATCAGGGCCGGCCTTAAGCCAATGTGACCAATGTCATCACATTGGGCCCCACGCTTCAGGGGGCCCCGCACCAGCAGGGCGAGCATATTGCCTGCTGCTGCAGCTGGGATTCCAGTGGGCTGTAAGTCAGTGGGGCAAGCAGAGCAGCTTTACCTTGGTTTCTCCCAGCTCCCCCTTGCCTCTGAACAGCCCAAAATGGGCCACCTGGAAGCAGTTGGTAGTGACATTACCCACCACCAAATATTTCCACGTGCCATGCTTTGCACACAGCACCAACAGCGCTCTTCTTGGTGAGTAGGGGGTCCTGCAGGGAGGGTTGCCCCCCTTGCAGAAATGCCCCACATTGGGCCCCACTGCTGCTAGAGCTGGCCCTGGGACATATACCTCATATACCCACATAATTCTGGGTCTTTTTAAAGGAATTAGGTGTACATCAGTGATGTGCGGTGAGGTTCAGGCCCAGGGAGGAAATATGCACACACTCTCCCTCCTGCCCCTTTAAGCTCAGTCTCTATAATACACTTTCTCTTCTGCCCCCTCCATAAATAAATAGAGCTCAGTCTCTGAAATAAACACTATATCTCTTACCACACTTCTCCAGATACACACACACACACACACACACACACACACACACACACACACACACA
>JAJKFI010000065.1:6583745-6678683 GCA_029204185.1 Lerista edwardsae
CACACACACACACACACACACACACACACACACACACACACACACACTCTTAAGAACACACACACACACACACACACACACACACACACATTAAGAAGATAATGTCGCCCTTGTGTCAGTCAAAATTTGCCGGCTTAACTCCAGTTTAGGATTGCGCTCCCATTTGAGGAGGCAAGACCTGCCTTTATAGGCAAGGGGGTGAATTGGCAGGTTGGTTTCCTCACTCTTGTACCAGTATGATCTGCAGCTTGGCTGGCCTCATCCCCCCAATAACTGGGCCTCCAGTTCCCCAGTATGCTGGTACTGGAAAAACCTGAGTTTCTCATTTACAGGCCTCTGGCCCTGGTGTCTTTTGTTGCAATCTCTGTGGGACGCTACCTGATTTAAGGTTGGATAATAATTCCACGTGACAGGACAGTTGAAAAGCTGGTAGAATCTGCAAAGAGTGTGGCTCAGACTAAATGAGCTGGTGTGAGTCAGTGCAGAAGCTGGGAGGTCTCTCAATCAGTAATGAACCTGATGGGTGGCCAAAGCGAAGCAGCTGCAATTATATTTATTAAACAGTACTCATATAGCACTTCAGAGTACAGCATTCATACATTATCTCAGTGATCCTAACAACAATCCTGTCAGATAGGTTAATTTTATTGTACCCACATTGCTGATAGGCTGAGAAAGAATGGTTTGCCTAAAGCCACCTATCACAGAAGTAAGGTTTGAATTAAGGACTTCTCAGCAATGCTACAGAGCAGTTTTTCTATTCAAAGCACCTTAAATTTATTTATGACCTCTGTAATCTTATCAACTCTGCAAAATAGCTGGAACCCAATACCATCCTCCATGTTGTATAAATTTGGAAGGGTCTAAGCAGGAAAGGCAGAGCGTCGAAGAATCGATGCTTTTGAATTATGGTGTTGGAGAAGACTCTTGAGAGTCCCCTGGACTGCAAAGAGATCCAATCGGTCCATCCTACAGGAAGTCAAGCCTGATTGCTCCCTGGAAGGACAAATGCTGAAGCTGAAGCTCCAATACTTTGGCCACCTGATGAGAAGAGAGGACTCTTTAGAAAAGACCCTCATGCTGGGAAAGATTGAAGGCAAAAGGAGAAGGGGGCGACAGAGGATGAGATGGTTAGATAGTGTCAGCGAAGCAATGAACATGAAATTGGGTGAACTCCGGAAGCTAGTGGAGGACAGGGAGGCCTGGCGTGCTGTGGTCCATGGGGTCGCGAAGAGTCGGACACGACTTAGCAACTGAACAACAACAAGCAGGAAAAGTAATGGCTCGTTCAATGCCATTCCTTGCGTTCCTGGAGGAACATCCAGATTATAGCACACAATCCTAGTGCTACGCAAGTCCTTCACAACAGGCTTTGATACTACTGTACACAGTAATGTCATCCACAAACAAGCTGCTGGAACGCTGGGCGGGACTTACACTCTGATTGGCTGCCTGTCCGTAGCGTTCCGCCGCCTGCCCGCGCTGCCCTGGCCTTGGAGGGGGCGCCGGCTCACCGCAGGGGCCGTGGGGGCGTGCGCCGGGTGCCGGGAGAGCAGCAGTGGGGCGCGCCAACCAGGGGTGCCCCATGCGGCGGGCGGGCAGGCGGCGGAACGCCATGGACGGGCTGTCAATCAAACGTAATTCCCACCCAGCGTTCCGTCTCAGCGGGAGTAGATGACACCACTGACTGCACAGTATAATAATTCAATAGTAACCCACTGATATGAAAGACAGGTGAAGGAGGGACAGTGTGTTCAGCATGTTTCATGATTTAAAAATTGGTCACTTGTGTTTAATTAAGCTAAACCCAAGTAAAGCTGTAGTCAGGTGTCTTCACTGGGAGCTGTGAGGGTAAATGGGGTAAATGCCAGATGCAGGGGAGTGGCAGCGAGATGCAAGTATCTGGTTGTCTTGTGTGCTCCCTGAGGCATCTGGTGGGCCACTGTGAGATACAGGAAGCTGGACTAGATGGGCCCTTGGCCTGATCCAGCAAGGCTGTTCTTATATTCTTAACAACATATAACCAAGCTCTTGAGTGTTAAAATAGACAAAACAGGGACTTGTATAAATGACACGGCTAAGCACTTTGGAAAATATATATTTGTATATTTCTGTTAACTCCAAAATTAGGGAGTCATTACCAGATTTTCTTCTTAGCAACTTAGTACAGTATTCAGCTCCTAAACTGAGTGGGGAGAAATGTGCTTAATTACCTCACTCCACAGAATGCCACAAAACTAACTTGTTTGATCTTATCTTCTTGATGGTCTCTTGCAGTCCAACAACCAACAATTACAGTACTCTACACATCAAAGTGCTCCTGGACAAACTTTTTTTTTTTAAACAGGCAGACATCTATGAAATGTAAGGCCCCCTTTGTTTAAAATGCCTCTAAAAAAGTCGAGCCATTTCATTTGAAAAGGGGGGAAATAGCTCATGAATAAGGTTCCCTCTCTAACCTGAACTAAGGTATTCCAAAACCTGCCTTGACCTTTAAGAAGGCCTTTTCAAGGCCATACAATTTTTTTTAATGGATGCAATAAGGAAGAAGTTCATTAAAGCTATACAAAAGCTCTTAGACCTATCTTTGCTCCTACCCCAACCCAGTTTTGTCCCTGAAGGCTGAAGGCCTTCAGCCAGCTGAATCCATTTCTGCATTGGTGATGCAGCCAGCTGTTCCCATTTCTGAGGAATGCTACTGGGTTTGTATGATCTGACTATTACTGCTGCCACAATTGTTTTGATGATTGCATTATTGTGCTTTTGTTTTTTAGATATGGTTTTTAAGATAGTTTTGTAAACTATCTTGGACTTTTGTGTATGAAATGGTAGGAAATAAATATTTTGATTTTTATTAATAAGATGGCAGCATGGCACATGGGGCAGTTTTACAGCTTATGCTATGGCTCAAATGGCACATGATGTTCAGTCCCATGAATGTTTTGCTTGAGAGTTGCATTCTTTCACACAAAGCAGGCGGATGACATCTAGACTGTAAGTCATGTGCAGACAAGGGCATGCTTATCTTTTTCTCTCTTATAGCACATTTTCCAAATTTCTCTTTCCAAGATCTTGCAGAGGAAAAGATATAGGTGCACATACCTTTTCCAAGGGGCAAAATAAAACAAAAGAAGTTCAGGGAGCATTTTGTGGCACAGTCCAGGAAGTATCCCCTTCTTCCCCTGAATTTCTGGTCCAGATTACAACTTCCTGCAGCTGCTTTGGATAAAAACCACCATCACAGTACAAAAAATGTCCCATGTCCAGCGTCGTCATCCGCAAATTAACTGCCGGAACACTGGGAGGGACTTACGTGGGGCTTCGCCGTGATTGGCTGCCCGCCTGTTTTGTTCCACGGCTGCCCTGGCCTCGAGGGGTACCTGCTCGCTGGGGGAGACAGGTGGGGGGCGCGCTGGGTGCCTGGGCAAGCAGCGGGGGGCCGTGCCAACCGGGGGCAGCCCCCCCTCGAGGCCAGGACAGCCGCGGAACGAAACGGGCGGGCTGCCAATCACGCGAAAGTCCCGCCCACGTCCCTCCCAGCGTTCCGGGAGTTCATTTGCGGATGACGACGCTGCCCATGTCCCATGTACAGAACTCTACTTATTATGATATTGCCGCAGCCATCTACTTTAGTTTAAAGTTATTGGGAGACAAGGGGAGATGTGGGGCAGCAGGGGGTCATTCATTTAAGCTGAAGTGTAGTTTGAGTTCAAGAAGCTTTTTGGGAAGACTTCTTTTCTGAATTACACACAAGTGCACATGTGCATGCACACACAGGATTCATATTTTGTGTTATTTTCTGTATCTCTTTTATAAGTATTAACAAAATGAGAGCTTAATCCTAACCTGCTGTTGGAGCAGGAAAGCCGGCTGACCTGTGCTACATCCAGCGCAGGCTGGGAGGCCACTGGAGCTCACCTTGTGTTAAGGGGATATTGACCTCTTACCCCGGAGTAAGTCCCAGCCAGCCCTATGGGGCTGCCCAAATCTGTGCCTGCGAAATCACTGGCACAAATCCCAGCAGCCTGGATCAGGCCTGACTGGGCAGGCACGAGCGTTAGGAACTCTCCTCCACGCTCTGCCTCTCCTCCGTGGACTGTGCCCTTAATCACCTTTTTCACACTGTCATAATCTATTTAGTCTGGCAATAGAGCAATCCAATAACATTAATTCAAAATCCAAGGCCTGGCTCTATCAGACTGAGCAATCAGATTGCTGCAATCTATCAGACAGAGCAATCAGTAGAAGTTTCCAAATAATAGCTTTCATTTTCTTATTCATATAATTTCTATCCCACCCATAGCCATCAGTCAGAAGATATGGGGCTATCACTAATGCCTGCCAACACCACTCCTTATACCCCAGGTAATCAACCTATTGTTCTGTTCAATTCACATCCTGTCCCATGCCCAAAAAGTTGCCTTTGCACCATGTTTTGTGCCGGTTAATGAGACTCCCGAATCTAAGCAAGAACAATGATCAGTTGTAAATAGTTCTCTGGAAGTGTTGTGACCTCCTGATCACACTTTTACATCTCAAAAGATGAACAATGGAAAAAAAATACACATCTAAAGTGCTATAAGGAAGACAGGAGTGGAAGATTATTCCTATAATTAAACTTGCTAACTTTTTCCTGGTTGGGTGCCTCAGGCTCAAACTACACAGGATACCAATCACTTCTAGGTTCCTGCAGCTGCTCAAAGGGAATTAACAACAGAAGATTGGCGGGAAGGGGACATCTTAGCCCTGACCTTTTTTTCACCTGTCCAAATTACCCTGCCAAAGCTGCTTTGGGGCTCATCAGAGGAGGAACCTGTTCTCTCTCCCTAACAGGAAAAAGATGAATACAATAATCTGTATCTGAACTACACCATGCCTGACTGCAAGCAGAAGACTCCCCTGACAAAGGGCCCAAACCAATTGATGATAGCATCAGTGGTAAGCCAGGCACCAGCACCAGGAGAACCTGATGTGGAACTGCCCAGCAATAATTCTCCGCGCCACCAAGCTTTCTTAGGGCAAGGAAAGAGAGGAACTGGGCGGAGGGAGGGGTGGAACGGGTGTGGGATCAGTCCTTGCCAGATACTGTCCTCTGGGCTGGATGCATGGCCTGACATGGAAGCCCTCAAGTCTGTGCCAGCAAAATAGCCAGCTCAGTTTTCAGATCAGTTGATTCCCCTTCAACAATATTTCCCAAAATTATTAGCTGAAACACCTTTAACCTGAATTGACATTGGCAGGGCTCCTCAAACAGAGGTCCTTCCCAGTCCTTTCTGGGTGTGCCAAGATTTGAATCTGAGACAGAACTAGCTCAGTGCCCAAGTAAGTGC
The DNA here is from genome assembly GCA_029204185.1 of Lerista edwardsae. Taxonomy (NCBI): domain Eukaryota; kingdom Metazoa; phylum Chordata; class Lepidosauria; order Squamata; family Scincidae; genus Lerista; species Lerista edwardsae. Next base: position 6,589,076 of record JAJKFI010000065.1, read on the forward strand.
ATGCTTTCCATGCAAAGGTCAATGCCTGGTATCTCCGGGCATAGCTGGGATAGACCCCTTTCCAAAATCCTAGAGAACTGCTGCCAGTCAGAGTCAAAAATATTTATTTAGAAGTAAATAAATGGCAGAAAGACAGCACATAACACTGTCAGTATGATCAAAAGCAATATAGTATCCATGGGCAATATAGTATCCATTTATATAACCGCTTTGTGAACTTTGTGTTGAAAAGCGGTATATAAATACTAGTGATTGATTGATTGATTGATGGGGAATCCATACCCAGACCCCCCACAGATACTGAAATCTGCTGGTTCTGATCCACAGGGGCTCTGAACACAGTGGGAACCTCATTCCAGAGAGGCTGTGTGCAGCATTCCAGATACCACCAGAACAAGGTTCCAGTTGCATCTGGGAGGTCTTTAATGGGTTCAGCTGTGGATTCGGAACCCACAGTTAGTTAAAATCGCAGGTTCCAAATAAATCCTCAGCTAAACAGGCGGGGGCTCTTCAAATAAATTCTGACCTACAGTCAGCACAGACAATACTGACAGAATGGTCTGATTCAATATAAGAAAGATTAACACATTCTTTATTTGCTGGATGTACACTATCAGATATACAGAGAACCTGCATGCAATTTGACTTCAACAACCAGTTTACTGGGTTTGCCTAAACTGTGCTGATCACCCAAATCACCGTATCTGGTGAGTTGGAAGAAAACTACCAAACATAGTCCAAAAAAATCTCCTCTAGGCTTGCTGAGATCCTTATTTTCTTTCCATCAAAGCACTGATATTGCAATAGTGCTGTGGCCATGAAGACAGCAGTAACAGATGTGCATCCATACTCATACAAGAAAGTACCAATTTTACCTCCAGGTACTGGTGAGCCATATGTAGAGCCTGGTCAATGATGCTGAAGATATTCCTCCAATCGAAGTCCACCATTCCTTTTGTTCTTCTCTCTTGTGGTCCATTGTGGAGAAAATTGATCACATCTTCTGCAGTGAAACCTTCCGAACCCAGCTGCTCATTCAAGAAGCCTTTCACAGTAGGATTCTGCAGAGTGTCCTATGGGGAAACAGTAACTCCCATTTCACATACAACAGCACCCACCTACACTGGCTTCCCTACTGGTGTGTCTATCATCCTGGCCACCACAAAGTGCTGTATGGCACTTTTGCAACAGCCATCTCCCAGGCAGTGCGCAGGAGACCAGTGCTGGCTTGGGACTGGATCAGGCCCTTAAATGGTGGCGGTAGTTGTTTCTAGAAAATTGATGGGTAAGGGAAACATTAAGCCTCTGCATCCTCCTGAGTGTCCCTGGCAACACATATTTCAGTAAAATTCTCATTCAAAAGTTGCGTTTTCTTCCATATGCCCATAGGACATTAGTTACAGTGCGTAATAAATGTGGCATCTATACGTACCCGGATCATGTTCATTTGCACACTATCTTGAAAGAAGTCCCACACTTGAGATCCCACTTCTTTCCAGGCTTCAGTCAACAGTCTGAGGCGTTCAAGTTCCTCAAAAGTGGAATTTGCCTGAGGCACCAAGAAGTTGCAGGATTGAGAGAAGCATGCAAGGGTCTGCCTTGATAACCACAACGGAAATACGCACACGCGCACACGCACACGCAAATTTGAGGATTTTTCTATGGGCCACTGCATTCTCAGATTTGGTGGACAATGACATGTTATAGGTGGATTTGCCAGGCCATTAGCAGCATGTGCTGAGTAAAATATAGTATGCCATGTAAAAAGGTGTGTCTCCTTGGCCCTGGGCATAAACATAAAATGGGACTTCCTTCAGATCCTGTGGCAGGGGCAAGAAGAACGAGGCTTTCATGATCTACTTTGCTTTTTACTAAAACCTTGAGTTCTACCATCTGGAGCTACTGTAGGTGCAGAAGAAGGTGGCTCAGGCAGGTACCCCATCAGCCGTATACTCCCTATAAATCTTTGCAGTGCTACAGGAAGCATCAGAGTGGGAAATGCTGGTCTAAGACATTAACATATGCCCCTAGGCAAATTTCTCAGTTTGCCTCCTGCTGATGCTTCTTTTTGGCTAAAGACTCTTGAAAAACACTTCAAAAGCAGCCCCGAGCACTCCTGCAGATGATGTCACCACTCCTGATTTATGAGAGAAATCCTGGAGCTCCTTATTCCCACCCTATAACTACACTCCTGTCTAAGCAGCTTCATTTTCATTGCTTATTTCTTCATAGCACAACCAAAGTCAAGGAATTCTGAACAGCAGAAAAGATCCGGTAGCAATTGCTTCATTCTTCCTTGTTCAAAGGACCCCTTTTGAAAAGTCCTTAGTAAAAGGCTATATAAACAGAGAATCCCTTACATTCTTCAGTACCTCCCGCACAGCAGGTGAATCAGGAGCAAAGAGAATTTTCCCCATCAGTAATGGTTTCACAGCACTCCAGGCTATCTTGGTTAAAGGGTTTGATTCCATGGTTTGGATCAATGTGTTACAAAAGGGAGCTGTTGGGAGAGGAGAAAGGAGGACATATGTTATATAACATTCATCCAGTTTCATGGTTTGGAACCTACTGCACTCTAGCCTTTCATATTACTAATGTAATATAACACTGCAGCTATACCAGCTCCTAGAAGGCAAACAAGCTGAGCAATAAAGGTTAATTGTGTCGCTATTCAGCGATCACCAGTAGTTGCTTTAGGATTTCCCTCTAGAAGGGAGAAATGAGATGGGTTTTGAGCATGTTTGTTAGAGCTGTGTAACAGCCTTAACCATCCTTTAGCAGGCTGAGACAACAGACAATTGAAAGATTCCTGCAGCAACAGGACATACATGGAGGCAGGAAATGAGGAAACATACACAGCACCAAGAGGTATTTCTTCCTACAAATCTCCAGTATCTGCATGAGAAAAAGCCGGGAACCAAAGAAAGGGTGGATTATAATCTGCATTTATGTTTAGTATTGTGCCATAAACAGAATCTACAGCAAGTCAGGGCTCTGTAAAAAAGAACAAACCTTAACAATCTTCTAACTTCACTTAAATTATTTTAGTAATAATTAGTATTGTTTAATAACTTTAATAAAAATTTAACCTTACTGAGTTATTCTCCTAACGGACAAAATACCCAGCACTGTCCCATCTGAGTCATCTTGTAGCTCACTTTGAAATATCTGGTTCTTGTCAATAGAGTCAAAATACCACAACAGGCAAACTGATGGACCAATCTTATATAGCAGCATGGCAGTGAACACACAGATCTACCAAATTCCTATCCCTAATGGCTCCAAGCTGCCTTGTGTCTTAGCACAGACAAAACACAAATTGTTTAGGTCAAATACCTAAGATGACTAATTATGTAAACAATAGCATTATCACTCTCCATGAAATCCCAAAGATCTAACTAAGTCACTTACTGGTGGTGTTGTCATACAAATACACAGATTGCTTCTTTGTGGAGTCAACTCCAAGGAAGGCTTTGTAATTATTATCTTCATACCAGTTGAGAGAGAGTATTCTGGAACCGCCTCCTTCTGGGTAACCACAGATCAGATCAGATACAGTACTCATCAGCTGCCCCAAGGATGGTAGCTCCCCATCTTGCAGAAAGGGTTGCAGAGCTGACAAAAGGTCTTGAATGCTTGGCCTATGTGCCAGCTGTAGTGAACAAAGCATCTGTATGAATGTCTGTGCTAAGGATGAAAGGAATTAAATATGGCTATGCACACTTGCATTAGAACCTGCTGCTGCAACACCACTAAGGAAACCTGCCTTTTTCTGGGACCTCCAATGCTGACAGGAACAAATCTTGCTCTTATGATCTCCTGCTCTGAAACATTTCATACAATGCATTACCAGCACCCTTGCTAAATGTAAAAGGCTGACTTGATGTCTGGTGCTTAAAAATAATTGTCAGACTGTACTGATGCAAGGCATAGTTGTAGCTGGGTAGGAATGTGATCAAAACATCTGGAGAGTCAGACCTAGGGGCAGTCTGATGTTGGCCAAGATATGCATTACTTTAAATCTTTGATTGGCCCTGCATTATTTTTTTTTAAAAAAAAACTTAAATAGCAGTTGTATGGGATGCAATCAGCCTTGACATGCAGGGAGGGGGTAGGAAACATTTTCCCTGTGCAGCACTTCCAATGAAATGATGAGTCCTGGGAGGGAAAGCTTCTCTCAAAGTGGCAGGCTGAGATAGGTAAAGAGATTCAGCGAGTACACAACGTAGTATGAAGTCTCAAATGCAGATCTGGAGACCAGGAAAGATGATAGATGAATATCAATAGAACAGAATCTTCCAGGTAGCTCAGGAAAAGAGCTCCTGAAATCAACTCAGAAAAGTGACCCCTTTAGACTCCAAAAATCAGAGATTATCTAATAGCTAATCTGAGGATGGATTTGTACATTTGAATAGAAAGCTAGTACATCAGGGAGAGAACTCAGTTCTCTCTCTGCTGTGTTAGTTTTCTACTTGCAGGACTTTTTATTAAGAACCACCACTACAAATTGATTCCCCTATCTGAAGTCTCATTAAGAATATCTACTATATGACAGTGTGAAAGGGGTCCAAGCAGCTTTATGCTTAAGGGCCCATTTCTATCCAACTTTCCAGCACTGATGCAGCTGTGCCAATGAGGCATGTTCTGCATTCTGCAGTGGAGAACCAGAATCACAGAGACCTCCTCAAGGTAAGGGACTGTTTGTTCCCTTACCTTGGAGCTGCATTGACCTTAGCACTAGAAAGTAAGTTAGGACTGCATCCTAATGCTCTCCTTTAAGATGACCATGTGAAAACTTTGCTGAAGCCTAGTTCTTTTCAGATATCAGCAGAAAAACAATGAGAACAGCCTTGTTGGATCTGGCCAAAGGCTCATTTAGTCCAGTTTCCTGTCTCTCTCACAGTGGCCCACCAGATGCCTCAGGGAACACACAGGACATCTGTATCTGTTTGTTACAAGTATCTTGTAACAATATAAGGAACATTGTACAAGTACAATGTTTATTAAAATTTGGCATTTGAAAAGAGTGATTGGTTTCTGCTTTGTGTTTATGTGCCACGATATACTGCGTGGTCATTGTTTTAAATGCCGTTTGAAACTACTCGGATGGCCTTCTTACTGTTGTGTGCCATTTTGAGACTAGGAGAGGGCTCCAAAAATAGTTGAGAAAGTTAAAATAAAACAACAGAAGGGTTGTGCAACCCAAGATTATTATGTGGCATCTGAAAGGAATAAGGTACACCACTCCCAAGTCACTTATATCTGTATCGATCTGTCAGAAGCATGGCAGCTGCCTACAGACGCATTCTCTGAGCCAATCAACTTTCCTGCCTACTATGCAAAGATTCCTTTTCTTGTAATGTGTTTGTTGCCTCCTTTGAGATTCAGATTGTTTACATACTGCAATCTACATACGGAGGTTGTTTTAGCTCATGTTGGCTCCCCCAACCCACAGAGCTGATGGGACCATTTATAAACAGTGTGTTAGGGTTTATTTTTTAAAAAGGTGGAAGAAAAGAGTGGGAGAGCTCTGCTTAACATATACAGTACTTGCATTATGCCTGTTCAATACCTACCACTTGCACTGCATGAGACATATTAGAAAGTATTCGTCCCCACATTTGTAGATCAATGCCTTGTGCATTACTGTCCAAGATGGTAGGAAGCTGTGAATGAAGAAGGAGGAAGGCTGATGAGATGTGGTCAGAATCCAGAAACTCTCAATAGAAACTAGAAAATGTGTATAGCACAAGGGCTAAGAGACAGGCAGGGACATGGTGGCGCTGCGGGTTAAACGGCTCCTGCTGGGCTTTCTGACTGGAAGGTTGGGAGTTTGAGACCACGCAATGGAGTGAGCTCCCGTTGCTTGTCCCAGCTCCTGCCAACCTAGCAGTTCAAAAGCACCTAAATGCAAGCAGACAAATAGGGACCACTTTGGTGGGAAGGGAACGGCGTTCGGTGTGCTATGGCGTAGAGTCATGCTGGCCACATGACCACAGAAGCTTGTCCTCAGACAAATGCCGGCTCTACAGGCTTAGAAACAGAGATGAGCATCGCCCCCTACAGACGGTCACGACTAGACCATTCGTGGGCAAACCTTTATCTTTTTTAGGAGACGGGCAGCCCAATCCAGAGCTGCCAAACTGTCTAGGAGTGCTGTCTAGCAGTAGCCAGCGGGCTACCACTGCATCCCGCGGCAGCCAGGCAGCTGCGGGAGGCTCCGCAGGAAATTTGTAAGGACACTACACAGGGTGGGTGAGCAGTTGCCTTGCTTCTGCGCCAGCTATTATATGCATGGCCTTATATGGTTGGGAACCAACAGTGAGAGCTACACCCATTCAAGGTAAGTTCTTCAGAATAGTCAAATAATATCTTTTCCTTTATGCCAATACAGGTCTATGTATGCATGCATGTATATCCTTTCCTGCACTACATCAGCAGCAAGGAAGGGAAATCAATGCAGCGTTATGTTGTATTTTAGACAAACCCTGCCAGTCTTGTAAAAATATGGATTTCCTACTACTGTATATTGAAACATTTATTCATTAGAATGTGGGCAGAAGTCGGCTCTTATTTCAGAGTATTTCTCTCTCTCTTTTCTCAGCAGGTTTCCTCTTTGAGTTCAGATTTCACGCCCTACGGCAGAGTTGTAAGATGAAGCAGCCCTCAATCAGATTGTGGGTGAAAAAGCTCCTAACTGAAACTAACAGCTCAGCTGAAGGCATCATTCCATCCAGGCAGCAGAGAAAGCAGAGAAAAGCTTCTAGTGCACAGATAACTCACAGGCTGTCATAAACCTGACAAACCGTGAGAGTTTTATGGAAAGCACACAGGGGTATTTATAACCTGCCATGTACAGTGAACAGAAATGCCTGCAACCCAAACAGCCCCAAGTTACGGTTGATGCTTTCTCTGAAACTTCCAAAGGTGTAAGACAAGAGATATTGTGAGACCGTCTTATTCCAGAGGGCAGCCTTTTTCTCACTTTGAAAAAGGGTTGCCACATGGTGGAACAATATTCAGCATAAGCACAACACCATGGGCACCCTGGATCTGCTCACTTTCTGAGGGTGCAACCCTAACCAACTTTTCAGCACTGACATCGCTGTGCCAATGGGGCAAATGCTGCATTCTGCAGTTGGGGGGCAGTCACAGAGGCCTTCTCAAGGTAAAGGAATGTTAGTTCCCTTACCTGAGAGCTGCCCTGCCCTGACCCCAGTGCTGGAAAATTGGTTAGGATTGCGCTCTGACTAATGCTCCAAACGACAGCTTCAGATGATTCCCGCTGACCACTTTTTCTACTCCTGGTACTTGTTGGCTGCTGAACACTTCTGGAGGAAATGTAAGGAATGTGCTGACTCGAACAACTATAAATTCACTCTTTCCGCCTTCAGTCCTGTTCCTTTCCTTGCCAGGCAAAATTCCACTATTCTTTTTTTTTATTTCATAGTTTAGTGCCCCAGTCATTTCTTTTATGTTTGCATCCACATCAAAATCTTCTCCTCCACTACTCTTTCACCTCCAAAATATCTTGCAATATTTTTCCAAGGAACGATCTGGTATGACTTTCCAACTCCCCCATATCGCTTTCTGTGATTCCAAACTGGTTCTTCTTTTTACAACCCTTAACCAAAAATATTTATGAAGTCTTCATTCCAGCTTCCCATCTTTCATTCCTTTCCTATCTGTCATTTTCAGTTTTGTTGCTCTTTCCCTGTCCTCCTACTCCTTCACCTGTGTATTTTAAAAAGCATTCAGCTCTCTTGCAAGCATTCTTGCAAGCTTTTAATGGTTTTAACTTTAATGGGTTTTTAATTTTCTATTTACACAACCTTTAGAAGAGCAGTTTAAAAATCTGATGAATATAAATTTTAAAAAAATAGTGACTACACCCAGTAACTTGCACAAATCTTTCTTAGATTTACTGTATTAAAGAAGGGGTGGGGTGGGGGAAACTTACCATTAGGCAAGTAGACTTAATGGACACTCTAGACTGGATGGTGATCAGAACTTTTTTCCCGACTTGTCTACCACATTCATATATAAAATGAGCTGTGGGGTATTGAACCCTCTCCTTTCTCATGCCTTACCTCTCCTCTGTTCATTTGCTCAACCTCTTTTCTGCATTCCTGGCTCTCCTGACACTGAGGGCGCAATCCTAACCTGGAGTTAGGCCGGCACAAGGGCCACCGTAAAGCACATTTGAATCACTCTTGGAGTCTGGGAGGATGGTGCACGTCTGTGTACTGGCCTCTCTGACTCCAAGAGTGGTTCAAACATACTTTACCCTTGGGTTGACCAAACTTTGCTGGTCTAACTGTGTCAGCCTAACTCCAGGTTAGGACTGAGCTCTGAGGCCAAGAAAGGAAAAAAAGTGTATTGGGTGCCTGAAATGGGGAGGCAGTCATGGAGGTCTCCTCAGAGTAAGCAAACGTTTGTTCACTTACCTCAGGTCTGCTTTGCAGCTATACAGGTACTGCAGTAGTGGGATCTAAATGATTTAGGAACAGGAACTCACTTTTGATTGGCACTTGTCAGGAACCCGGAACCAGCCACGGAGCCCGTTAGGATCCGGAATACCTGTTCTGGTCCGTTCCCCCTGAATGACATCACTGCCTTCGCCCCCCTAGGAATCGCTCCCTTTAACCCTCTGAGTGCCGGCAACCAAGAAGAAAAGCTCTTTGCAGAGGAATTGGGAGGGGGGAGGGAGAGTGAAGTGGGCGGAGTCAGCCCTAATTTTAACTAGTGGAACTGAGTTCCCCCGTGTTCCCCCTCAATCCCACCACTGAGGTACTGGAATGTTTGATCGGGTTGGGCCCTGATTCTATGTATTACGTTTTGAGCCTGCCCTGATTTTATGAAGGAAGGCCAAATATAATGTAATTAATTAATGTTTAAAATATGCCATGTAACAGAAGAGTTTGTTTTATACATATGCGTTCTTTAGAACAGCTGTCAGTGAGATGTGAGAAGTGAGAAAAATCTTGCCTTGCAGCAACCGATACGATCACTCATACGATCCATCAATGTCTTTCTTTTTTAAACCCCATTCTGGAATGTGTTTCAAATGCTCGGTTTACTCAATACGAGCAAAATCCTGCTATGCAACCACAAGTGTTATGGAAGCAGGCTGACGGCAGTAAGAAATAAGCTTGGCAGCTCACAAGATCAAGACCGAGTACTGGAAAAGCTGTATATAAATCGTTGAAATGAAACAACAAAACCAGAGTATATTGAATGATACTGAATTGGAAAAACTGTGGTGAAATCTTTGGTGTTCCAGGGCATTGTTCCTCAAAGTGGTGGGTCGTGACTCCACCACTGAAGGCTAAAACTGGGCCATTTCCCCTTGAGGGTAGTGACCCAGTTACGGATCTCCCAAGGGTGCCGCAGCTATTGCAGTGCCATAAGCACCCAAGGGCTTCTGAGCCTACCTAAGGGGTAGTGCTGGCCTCCTGCAGGATCGGGGAGGCTCAAAGCCCGCCTGCAGGCGTCCCGAATGATCCGAATCACCCTGAATTGCAATCAGAGCACAAATTTTGTGGTTTTGTACGAAAAACCAGAAGTGAGCTCCAAACACAAATTGGGGTGATTCAGAATTTCAGGTAGGCCCCAAGCCCCCTCTGTGGGCCTCCCCGATCCTTCAGGAGGCCAGCACGACCCCCTAGGTAAGCCTAGAGCCCCTGGTTGCCTGTGGCATCACAAGAACTGCCACACCGTTGGAACACACACACTCCAGCGCAATTCCTGCCCCGACACACAGGACCGGCTCTAGGAGCAGCAGGGCCCAATGTGGGGCATTCCTGAAGGCTCCCTCAACTTCCCTGCAGAGCCCCCACTCACCAAAAATGGTGGTGACATGATGATATCACCGCCAACTGCTTCCAGGAGGCACCATTTTGGGAAGTTTGGAAGTAGCGGGAGATGGGAAGGCCCACGGTAAAGCTGCTCTGTTCACCCCACTGATTTACAATTCATAGAGATCCCAGCTGCAGCAGCTGACAATATGCTCACCATGCTAGTGCGGGGCCCAATGTGATGACATTGGTCACATTGGCTTAAAGCTAGCCCTGCCCGCAAACACTTACAATGGCCTCAATGTCTAAGTAGGACTTTGAGGAGCACAGTTTTAGGGATGTAGCTCTGAAAGCTCATGGCAAGCCAGACATTTGTGATGGGCAAAGCTGGGCCTAAGTAGGGTTACCAGATACAAAGTAGGACAGAGTACCCACACCTTTAACTATTGTATAGTTAAGATCATTTTGGCAGGTGCAGCTTTTGAAACCCTTCCATAATGAGCTGCACCTGCCCAAATTCCCTCTTCTATACAATGGTTAAGGGTATAGTCACTCTGTCCCAGTTTGTATCTAGCAAGCCTATCTAAGTGGCATGATGAAACAGCAACAACCAAAACATAAGTGGTCTTAAACAACAACAACAACAACAACAACAACAACAATAATAATAATAATAATGATGATGATGATGATGATGATGCTAGTATTTATATACCGCCTTTCTTTGGCCATTAGATTGCTCCTCTGACTTTAATTCAAGGCGGTTTACATAGGCAGGCGTTATTTCTCTAAACCCCCAAGGGATTTTTACAAATTACAAAGAAGTTCTGTCTTTCAAGAACTACTTGAATGTTAAGAACTTATGAATGTTAAATTTAAAATATTACATAGTTTTAACTGTTGACAAGAATAACTGCCAAGTGCTCAATCACATCAGTCATTTCAGTAACTTTTATACTAATTGGACAGAACTCTAGAAGATGGGGGAATATTTGCTTCTTACAGGGTAATTGGTCAGAATGCTGCCAGCAGGTTTCCATGACAAAAAGGATTTTCTCAAATGAAAGCAGAAGCTCATTTCAGGAAGGGCCCATGAATATCTCTGAAGGGCCCAACATTCACACGGGCCTTAACATGGCTCTGGCTCTGGATCAGAGACATAACATGATCTCTTCATTATTCTTAATCTCCGGAACCAGCCACACAACAACCATATATAAAAAGATGTTCATGTCTTCAACTGGCACAATGCAACAGTAGCACTAAACAGCAAAATAATTTTTTTTTAATCACCATAATATCTGCAACATAGACTGTCTTTGGCTAGTACTCACCAAATGGAAAAGTTTAAAGAAATCAGCATTTGCATACAAGGAGTCTTCAACTCTCTGCAATTTCTCCTGAGAAAGGGCACACATTGTGCTGTGCACAACTTGAAAGCCCTTTGGACTGCTGAAGATAATGAAACGATTCAGAAGGGTCTTGCTGCAGGCAATATCTTTCAAAGTCAAGTCTGGGACTCCAAAGGCAAACTGCAGTCAAAAGACAAATTGCACCTTTGAACATGAGGGATCATTTTCAGTTTTCATAGTAACACATGAGAAACACAACAGCATTCATAACAATGTCCTTACAAAACAAAAGTGACAACAGCCACCTGAAACAAGTGTAAGAATATAAGAACACAAGTGTAAGAACATAAGAGCCTCCTAGATGAGACAAAAGATCTAGGTAGACCAGTGCCCTGCATCTAACAGCGGTCACCGGGAATGCATCTGGGGAGCCCATAATCAGGATACTCTTGAAACTTCTGACATTGGATTACCACCAAATTATGTTGTCTAATGAAACTTGGTTACCCTGGGTCCCCAAGTTATGGGCATCGTTGACTGCATCATTGTTTCTGCACAGGCGCATTCCCTCTGTTGTCAGTCTTTCTACAGGTGTGATAGAGTAGAGTTCCATTGTTAAGACTTTTCTCCACACTGAAGTCAATTACAAACGTCCATTTTGTCCTTTATGGTTAACACCACCCTTGTCTGCTTATTTGCCTTAGTTGATCCAACCATAATGAAGTCTTGCAATCACTTGGAGAAGTGTGCAGCCCCTTCAATCTCTTGTAGCCACTCAGAATTGCTACTGGGTGCTGCCAGTTAATAGAACAGTGAACTGTAATGGGCCTTTTAGCCCATTTTTTGTTACTGGGACTTTCAGGATAACCAAACAAGAGGTATCACAGCTTTTACTGTATTAATTTATATAAAAAGGTAAAGGTTTCCCCACGACCGAATTGTCTAGTCATGACCGACTGTAGGGGGTGGTGCTCTCCATTTCTAAGCCTGTAGAGCCGGCATTTGTCCGAGGACAAGCTTCCATGGTCATGTAGCTGGCATGACTATACGCCGTAGCACACGGAACGCCGTTACATTAATTTATATACATGCACATTTAAAACATTGTCATATTTGTCCTTGCATGTTAGGCAACAAAATTAAAGATTAGCTAAGTGGTACTCTCAGCCACAGGTGGTAAGAAAAATACAGCCCATGTGAATAAAAGTGGTATCAGATGGAGACAGAGATAAGGGGCAACAATGACACAAAGCCCATTACTTAGGTTGAAAATCAAATAGGAATTGATTACCTTACAGTAGGTGTGAGGAATGTTCTTGTACCAAGTCCTAGGTAAACAAACTGAGTGACTAATTTCTAACACCTGATCTCGGGAGCCATGAATTAACTCAAAACACTATCAGACAGCAGGACTAGGATTCATCTCCTCGCCAAACATTGGTAGCTAGAGTCTGGTTTGCAGGTTTACACAGTGATGCCACTAGGGTGAGACAACGGGAAGACCTACATGGAGCACAGTATCAATGAGGGATGTAAAGCTCATGACATATATTACGTCATAGAGGCCCTGTAAGGGAGAATTGTGTTTGAAACAGTATTTTTGAGTTCATTTACCCTTTTAAAATCTCCCACCCTTTAAAAATATGTGTGTTTGTGAGCCTGAGGACCAGATTACAACTCCTACTAATGTATAAGGGGAAAATACAGTAAGGCACTTTGGGGTCTTCCCAATTGGGAGAGGAAAGGTAGGATACAAATATTTAAATAAAATAGATACTATTTAGTGCAGCTGCAACCATACCAGGAACTAATGCTGATTTGGATGTGTCGCCACATTGCTAGGAGAGCACAGAACCTGCAGGACATCTTAGTCACAGAATTCAACTTTCTGAGAATCTCATCTTTCTTTCATTTTTAAAAAGCAAATTTCTACCCCCTTATGCCTATAAAGATAGGTTTGAAAGTATGACTGCAGAATGCCTGGGGAAACGTCAGAAAACCAGTCTCTGAAAAATGTTTCCAGTGACTAGGTGCAGGAATTCAGTGCACATCACAATTCCTTTCTTTCTCTCTGATTAATAAAACAGGAATAAACTATTCCAAATAGCATTTCAGAATAAGTATGCAAAATAAAATACATTTTAAAATGTGTAGCACTTATATAGAACCCATAATGCTTTTTTAACTTGGTACAGATAAACCACTTGTACTACCGTCATACAAAATTTTAATGTTATAGTGCATACTTGAGTGAAACCACAATAGCTGTCTTTTATAGAAAGGTATAAATTGACAAGCAGATTGTTGGGTGCGTGGGGTGGGGGAAAGTAAAATTGACACCAAAACTCTTCATTATGGATGCAATTTAAACCTTCCAGCAAAGAATTTCACATAATCGTGTGTTAAAATAGAGGAAAGAAAACAAGATATGCACATCAATGACATGAATCACTAATCCATAAGATGAAATTTGCAGTACATGCAGAACTTTCATAAAACAGAGTCCCAACTCAGAGAAAGTTCCTGAAAAGTGAGGGGTTAAGGAAAACCACCCTGTTTTCTTTCCCCTGCCGTTTTGGCTGCCACCAACCTCCTTTGCGCTTTAGCTGTGAGTCAGCCACAGCCTGTTATCTCTCATGCAATGTGAAAGCAGCAGTTGAGAAATACAGTCCAGTAATTTTATCAGTGTGCCATTGTTCAGTGAGAACTTTCGAGATGAGGAACAAAATATTTTCTCAGTTACTTGGCCTCTAGATTAGCTTTAACTTTCATGTGTGGATGTGTGTGTCATTTCCTGCACTCCCAGGGTGCTATATGAGGTCAGCACTTCAGCTTTGTGCAGCTACTTGCAAAAGATTCAAATACATGTAAAGAGGCCTTTTGGTGACTGGCATCCTCTTTTTATTCCCACTGCAGAGTGGCATTGAAGGTGAAAACAAGATATACAATTAATGTAGGCAAAAGAGCAGCAAAGCATCCCATGGTGTTTCGGGACATTCATTCACGTATAGTAGATGCTTAGCATAATCATTGTCAACTAGCAACAGGATGTTGCTTTGCAACAAGAGACATTCACACAAACATATACATTCCCAAATGACATTCCAGCATGCACTGGGAAGTTCATGAATTACACATACAGTGAAACTGTTCCTATTTACCACTTCAGAACAAAGGTGGAGGAAATGAATGATTGCATGCTCCCTCTCACAAGATATATATATATGCCACATTGAAAACTAGATGTCATCGGAGCTGTGTCTCTGGCATGCTAGTTTTCTGTCTGTGCAGAGTGGGTGTCCATGTGGGAACATTCAATCATGAGACATGAGACTTTTTTCTGTAGATTAAAGTGGTTAAAATTCCAGGAACAGTTTGGCTGATGGCGCCAACTGACCAGCTCAAGGAAGCAATTGAGGAGTGCCTGGGGATTGGCTAGGGAAAGTACAGTTGAAGACCCTCCATGCCGAGCTGCTCCCTGATCTGCTAGTACCAGTGACAGTGGTAGCACCAGTGGTGGGATTCAGGGGGTTCACCCAGGTTCTATAGAACCGGTTGTTAAATGGCCAGGCCCGCCCACTCGCTTACCTGGGCTGGCTTCAGGGTTTTTTTTAGCTCCGGCTATGACGTCATAGAACCGGTTGTTAATTCATTTGAATCCCACCACTGGGTAGCACCCAATGTGTGTTAAGGTAAAAGGTCAGGGGTACCCTAAGAGCCCAGCAACCTAGTCGCTGTCATTTGAATCAATCCACATCAACACTGGCAGTGGCTACAACCTTGGCTCAGCCCCAGATGGCCACTTTTTGGCAAGAAAATGGGGTGCAGTGTAAATCTTGTACACAAGATGTACAAAATGTGACCAGGATTTTTTCCACCCACCCTCATCTCTTAGTTGCCTAAACCAGTTCAGGATTGTTTTGACCAAAGAAACAACCAGGTGTACCCTAATTAGGAGACCCTACAAATATATGTACATGGCCAACACAAAGTAAATAGGATTTGGCTGCAGTTTCTTTACAGAGTTGTAAAGAAACCACAGCAAGGAGTAGCAGCAAGTGGCAGCAAGATACAAGTATCTGGTTGTCTTGGGTGCTCCCAGAGGCATCTGGTAGGCCACTATGAGATAAAGGAAGCTGAACTATATGGGCCTTTCGCCTGATCCAGCAGAGTGGTTCTTACGTTCTGAGATGTGGAATGTCTCAGTGTAGAGCCCATGGACAGCTCAACCATTTTTAACACCTAATAGGCTCTGTAACACATCTCTGTATTTGCTTTCAAAAAGAGAAAAATAAGATCAAAAATGATTCAGATAAATTGGGCTTGACTGGAACAGTGTTTGCTGATAAAAACTGCTTGCTTTTAAGTTGCAGATAACATTTTTTTCCAAGCTGGAAAAAGCTTTCCTTTCTGGTCAATTGAAAGAACTGCCAGGATGCTTCCTACAGCTCTGGTTAGAACCCAATCAGCTGAACAATCCAGCAATGATCACACAAACCACCTACAATTTGCAAGAAAAAAAAAAGGAAAACAAAAACCTCTCTCAAAAGCATGAAAAGCAAGCTCATTAATTCCATCTCCTGCTGGCCACAAGCAACCACACACATTTCCCACATCTGAGTATTACAGAGTAAAAAAAAATGCATGAGGAATTGTGCCATTCAGCACAAGTTCTTCTCTGGACGCTCTCACACAGTCAGAAAGGCTTTAGTTCCAGAGATCTGATTCAGCAGACCTCATTCATAATCACAGCATTCCTCTCACAGCAACTCGGGCGGGGGGCAATGACACCCTGGCCTGAGTCACATCGATGGGAGGAAGATGCTTTGAGAATAATCTGGAATACAATTTCCACCAAAGGCTTTAAAAAAAAAAAAGCTCTACTATTTGGTAAGAATGCAAACAGAAGGTCTGTCTTTCATTGTTCCCATCTGTTAACCTAAGACAATGCCCTGACGATGTCCTTCCTCTTCTGCCTCCTAACCTCAGGAATGGCGAACTTAGACATTCCTCCTACGCAGCATTTTGGTCCCATTCACATTTCTGTTGATACACAATTATGCATAGCAAGCTGCAAAGGAAACACAAGCCAGATCTAGCTGTGTATCAATGTATCTTTCTGGGCCGATCCAATATCCAGCATTAGGCTCAGCAGAACTCCGCAAAGAAATACTCCTTCAGGATTATGCAAACATCATGATTAATAATGATGTGCTTATTAATCACGGTTAAGTGTTAGGTTTGAATACTGAACTCATTGTTAAGGGTTGGCTACATACCAAAATGTGAGACCATTGTTTGATGTTAGCTTGATTAAATATGGCTGTATTACATTTGCACTGATCAACTCAGAGTTAAAACAGTTTCATTCCTGTCTCTCTCCTTGCAAGGTGATAAGCAGGTTTCTCCAGTATCCCTTATGTACACAATATCTAGGAGCAGGATTTAGCCTGGCAAGCTAATCCATGGTTATATATCTGGGGTCAGAATCAGGGTTCGTGAAACAAATGTTAGCACGAGCCATGGTGAAAGCTAAACAGCATGGTGAGCCGTAAGATAAGGGCAAAAATATTAGGTACTTACAATGTTCTTCAACTATGAAGTTCTCCAACTTATGTTCTATTTTATAGTTCTCCAACTATGCTCTATTTTTGAGGCAATCCATGAAGTAAGACAGTCAATGGTCTGTATTAAAAGAAAATATATTCTCCCATGTGCTCAGCCCCTTTGCAGTCTGCAGGGAAGGCCCTATTCCATGTACTGGACCAGCTTTTTAAGACTTGGGTGAAGTCATTGATAATTAGGAGGAGGGTCTTTTCCAGCGTTTTCCAATTCACTTCCAATGGTGGTCTACTAGGTCTTGATTAAGTTTGGGCTGGTGAAGATGCTTATATTCCAGAAGGCTTCTCATGATGTACAACTACTGGTGGGCCATTGTTTATGTCACAGGATCATAGAATGATTTATGATTAAAGTTTAAATTGCTGCTGACTGTCAGGATTGGGTCTTGCCTTTTTAGTATTATAATGGATGCTGCATTTTAAAAATGATTTAAACCAGGAGTGTCAACCGGAGGTGCCTCCCAGAAGCAATTTATCCAGTCCCCATTTTGATTGGGCCCTGCATGATAATTGGGATCTCTCATATCTTGAAACTTTGAATAAGATTTGTACATTTTCTCTTCTGTCATTTGCAGCTAACGAGCTGCTACGCAAGAACGAAGTGCTTATTTCTGGTCATCATCTGCTTAATGATGTCACTTCCTGTGTCACTGTTACAATTGGCACGATGTGTGTCACTTCCAGCCCTCAACAGGCACCATGAATGCTATTCGGTCCACTCTACATAAAGTGAGTTTGACATGCCTGGTTTAAACTGCGCTGCTTGATACTTTTGTGTACTACACCATGTTCATTATGCTTGGTGCATACCAGGCTACTATGACCCAGATCAGTCCTCGTGTCACTTTACTTGGGCTGATGGCAAGAACCAGCGTTCTCTTCATGGATATTTGCTGTGCATTGGGAGATTATTTGTCAAATAAAGATCTTTCCTATAGGACTGCTTCTGGAAGCATTAATAAAATGCATATGTGGCTTCTGTTTTTATGTTCTTACTCCATACATCTTTCATATATTTCATATGCTTGAGCAGCATCCAGGTTTTTTATTTTAACAAGGTTCATTTGAGATCCTTCTAAGATTTGCCCCTTTTGTTTGGCTGAGGGACATCCTTGTATCATTTTTGCCTCATGTTTGCAAGCTCACATGATCATCTCAGGTGATGTAAGCCAATGTGATCTTCATCAATACGTTCTCTTTTCTTCTGGTGTGCTTCCTGAAATGTATGTTGTTCAAAGTGTGCATTTCTGTGTTATGAAGTATTTGAATGCTAGATCTACTTTGTCATACTTACTGCTGCCTCCTGTTTCAGTAAAGCTTCAAAACTTTTGGTGTACTTCATTGCAAAATGTAGTAACATTGCTCATTTGATTGTGCAGGCAGCCTTCATTGCAAGAAATATATTCTCCACTCTTTCAAGTCAGTGTTCCCACCTGATCCCAGTGTACACACTGAGAGTCATGGCACAGGAAATTCAGGAAATGCAGGAAACATGCTGAAGGCAAAATCACAACTTGGCAGAAGTGAGAAAAAAAATCCTTTAAATTAACTCTTGTGGAAGTTTTAGAGAGAGTTTGAACAGAAAGCTTTGGACAGAAAGCTTTGGGGAATAAAACTCCAAATGGATGCTTCCACACCTCTTCATATAGCATTAAGATTACACACAGTGTAAAATGGCTGCTGTACTTGGAGTGCTTGATCAGCCTAAATGAGCATTACGAGTAGAAGGTGCAGATATTCCAACTGAATGGACATTCTGTTTGATGTGTGTTGATAAACTGGGTGCAATTTCCCTTTACCCAGCATTTATTGTGATTCTGTTTCTAGTGGGGCAAACAAAATGAATTTTACTCTTGCTACTGCTGCTTTCACAGGATTGTGACCTTTTTCGGGAAAGATGCTGAATTCTGTTGTGAGAAATTCTGTTGTGAGAAATTCTCTGAGTTTCTCCTGTCTTTTTTGATTCTCTTGTTTTGTGGTCTTCCTCTGTCCTAGTTTCTTTATCCCTTTTGTTGCTAGTGTACTGCAGTGCAAGGAACTCTTGAAAATGAGGTTATACATGCAGAATAGACTCAGCAAAATGCAGAGATTATTGCCGAGGCTCTTTCTCTGCAAATAGATGTACAGTGGCTGCTATCTGCTCCTTCAAAAAAATCCTTCCTGCCCAGGGCTAACCCAAAACCTTTTGACACCTGAGGCAGCATGCAAAATGCTGCCCTGGTGAATCAATGATGTGCCAGCTTCTGCTCCTATAATGTTCTAACTCTCTCTCTCTCTCTCTCTCTCTCTCTCTCTCTCTCTCTCTCTCTCTCACACACACACACACACACACACACACACACACACACACACAGCGGCAATATTTCATTAACCTACCTGTTCAGGTCGCACTTGTGCATTAATTAAATGGTAAACCACCATATCTGGAAGGCCTGCATCTTCAAGCAGAAATTTTGTTAGATTTTCCCTATCCTTTAAGATATCCTGGATTCGTATGCCTCTCCCTGTGTGAAAACAAAATCAGCAAGGCAGCAATCAAGAGCTTGGTGACTTCAAGCAATATGGGATGTTGGAGATCTAGATTCTAGAACAATTAAATTCACTAGGCTTTAAGCAAGCTGCTGTTCTCTGACCCTTATTCCTCATCTCAGTCCTACTGAAAGATGAAGATATTAATATATTAATAATAACTCATCTTACAAGATTGTGAGGACTGCGAGATAATATAGGCCAAGGGCTTTGACTGCTATTGAAAAAAAGGCACCAAACGAATTATAAAATGATCAGTATACCTCAACGATATTTAAATACATATCATTGAAGAATAGCAGTGTATATAGAATAAATGGAAATTAGAGAGAAGAATGAATTTTTATGGCTATTCCACTATAGCCTGAAGAATTGTAATTACACAGTGTTTTTGCCACTATTCATTATCTTGACTGTATTATCAGAATGGTGGTATCCAAGGGAAACTTGGGGTGGGGGTGCAGAACCATGGAAAAGCAGTACACATTCTTAGGGAAAATAGGAGCCTGAGGAAGGTGGAACGCTGGAGGTGGAACCTTCCTCTCCTTCCAGTCAACTAACATGGGTTAGTTGAATACACACATGCAGAAAATCCTCCATTCATATCGCATCTGTTGCCCATCATCCCAACTTGTTTTAGAAAGAGCTGCTTGTTTTGTTCAAATAATGTTTTCCTATTGGTGATTTTCAGAGGGGTCAGATGTCTTGTACTGTATCAATCACTATCACTAGTATTTATATACCGCTTTTCAACATAAAGTTCGCAAAGCAGTTTACAGGCAAATAATAACGTTAAAGTTAAATGGCTCCCTGTCCCAAAAGGGCTCACAATCTAAAAGAATGGAGAACACCACCAGCAACAGCCACTAGAAAGACTGTGCTGGGGTGAAGAGGGACAATTGCTCTCCCCCTGCTAAATATAAGAGGACACCACTTGAAAAAGTGCCTCTTGCCCAGTTAGCAGGCAAGTTAGTATTCCTCTAACACCAATGTTGGATTATGGTCCAATCACACAAAGGTCTTTAAAGCACTTTATACACTTCAGCGTACAAGGTTTCTCTGTTGTAAAACAGTTACTTAGCACCGGGTTGTGGGGGGAGGGCAGAAAGTAAAATAAGTTAAGAAAGACGTGCCAGGCTCAAGAAGTTTGAGGAAAGATGTGCAGTCATTTAAAAATAAAATAAAAGCAGCATTTAAGTCTTGAGGAGGAAAAAGCATACCTGACTATGAAACGACTGTTGTATTGCACGTTATGCAACAGGCTTGGCATCTGGACAACACTTGTTTATTTTTCTGAATGTTGAATAGCGCTGGCATGTTCCTTAAATGCAGACCTGGGATTTCAAAGGCTGGAAATGAATTCCAGAGGCCTGGAGTGTGGCCCTGGCACTGTGAGCTTCAAAACTCCTGGGGGATGTGTGTGTGTTTTCAGTAGCTCACCAAAGGACAAATGGTTGGGGAATTTTTCTTTGGTTCATGTCCCAAAGACAGATATGCAGGACCGGATCGGTCATGATGTAGAACTTCCCCTCCCTAATCAAATTGGAGTGCAATGCTTTCAAATTTCTCTCAGTTCACAGCTGGCATTGGTAGCAGTCACAAGTTATGTAGGTATCACTTCATGTAATCAACACTGTGCAATATGGTAAGGTAAAGGTAAAGGTTTCCCCACGACCAAATGGTCTAGTCATGACTGACTGTAGGGGGCGGTGCTCATCTCCATTTCAAAGCCTGTAGAGCTGGCGTTTTGTCCGAGGACAAGCTTCTGTGGTCATGTGGCCGGCATGACTATACGCTGTAGCGCACGGAACGCCATTACCTTCCCACCAAAGTGGTGCCTATTTATCTACTTGCATTTAGGTGCTTTCGAACTGCTAGGTTGGCAGGAGCTGGGACAAGCAACGGGAGCTCACTCCATCGCGCAGTCTTGAACTCCCAACCTTCCAGTCAGAAAGCCCAGCAGCAGTGGTTTAACCCGCTGCGCCACCACGTCCCTGTGCAATATGGAGTCAGCTGCAAAAAACAGTTTCCACATTCATATGCCACTGACCCACAGAATCTAAATCAGTGGTTCTCAAACCTTTTAGCACCAGGACCCACTTTTTTGAAAGACAGTCTGTCTGGGACCCACCGGAAGTGATGTTATGGCTGGAAGTGCCACCATTCTGACCCCAAAGCCTGCTGCTTCCTGAGAATGCAGCAATGAGTTGGGTTATTTCTCAGTATTTTTCCAACAGCAAAATGAATCTCAAAGAAAAAAAAGCCTATTTACAACCTTGACACAAACAAAATAACCACACATCCCTCCCCCTTTCCAGCATCCCATTTTCCCATATTTTCAATATGGCCACCCTAGGTGCTTTGTGACCCACCTGAAATTGGTTCGCAACCCACAGTTTGGGAACCACTGATCTAAATGAATCAACAAAACTATTGCTGCAGGTTATCACTCAGCCGCAACCCTTTTCTGAACTTGTACCTTAGATCATGGCATATAATAGCACAGGGCTTGGAGGCAGCCAACACATGATTGTGTTGCTAGAACTCATGATTCAGCTCCCTTTCTGTTTGGTAGAGGGCCGAATCATGTGTTCTAGCAGGATCAGGATCAAAGTTGAACAGGGTGCTGAGGCTAAGCTATGAGGGTAGAAAGTCAAACAGAAAAGTGAAGGGTGGACCAGGATCTGAGCCAAGAAATCTTGGGGCAGGAAAGAGGATGCCAGCAGACCAGTAAAGGGCAAGTAGAAGGTGTGCAGGGAAGCTGGCAGAGTAACAAGGCCTGGGAGTCAATAAGCAAAGCCAGAATCTGGCTGTTGCATAGGACAAGACTCTTCACATGCAGGTAACATACTGCCACTGCTTATCTTCTGAATATTACCTGAAATCCTTTCAGGATCAGTCCTCATCGTTTCCATAAACTGGGTCATGGTGCGCAGATCTTCCCAGAGTCTGCCCAGTTCAATTACAGGAATTTCCAGCAAGAGTTCTTGGGCATCCTTATATACTCTTGCTAAACTAAAGGGTGGGAAACAAAATATTCCTTAGCATTATTTGCTGTATTTTTTCCTAATGAGGTACCTATGGTGCAATTTCAGACTGCTAGGAACATACACATATATTGCTAAAACAATCAAACGGTGTGATTGTGGGGCAGCACAATCCAACACTACACTGCATTCAGAGAGGCTGGCACCTCCTCAATGGGGTCCTCGGATCTGCGCCCACAAAATCGCGGGCGCAGATCCGAGGGGACCATGTGGCCTGAAGACTGGGGTCTTGCACACTTAACTGCTGTCCTCTATTCCGAGGGCAGGGCTGAATGCCTGCTGCCTCCACACATACGCTCAGAAAAAAGGCTATGGAAGAAAAAGACACACCACTATGAGGCTACTGTGGACCAGTGCAAGCAGCAGGGCTAATGCACGGGTGCTGCGGTGCCTGTCAGCTGCACCAGTCGAGCGCCAGTGTCGCTCGGCTAGTGCAGGACTGCGCCGAGGGCATGCCAGAGGTGTGACGGGACGGTGCTGTGGGTGGCGACAGGGGCCGAGACAGGACACGGCCGTTGAGCCATATCCTAATCCTCAACCCCAATTCAGGCGGCTCCTGGACCTGTGCCTGCAAATCCGCAGATGCAGATCTGAGCAGCCTCATAGGGCTGGCTGGGGCTTACCTCTGGGCAAGGGGAAAACATCCCCTTGCCCCATGCCGAGCTGCTATTGCCTCCTAATGTGCTTAGGGTACAGCCCAGCTGTGCCGGCCTGGCTATTCCAGTGCAGGTTAGGATTGGGCTGTTAGAAAAATTATAAATATATTTAGATACACTAATGTACCACACAACTTCTACCTTCCCTCTTATTACCATTTTTACCAACCACATCACTGGCCTACAGGTAGGGGTTCTTCTGAGGCTTTCTTCATCCTCTTATTTGTCAGTAATGGCACTTCCAATCTCAGGGGAAACTATAGTGCAGATGCCTTTTTTTCCTCCCAAAGATACAAGAGGCTCTATGTACTTACATGGAATTATTATAGTTGGACACAATGCCAGGAGTCTCTCCACGGGTAGGAGTGCTGAAACAAGGATTGTTCACATTACAGAAAATGCCCTGTAACCATGGCAGAGTTCCTGCTGAGGGCATTGCCTTATTTGGGAAGTGACCTTTGTCCCAGAAACAAAAAGCAGAAAATGAACTGTTAGCATTGGTGGCTCAAAGCTTAGATGCAGATATATCACCTCTGTAAAGAGTTCTATTATAGGAACAGCTTAGCATTGACAGCCCAACTTGCTCTTTTGGTCAGGTTTCTAAAATAAAACCAATTTACGCAATTGTGAACGGGGGGGGGGGGAGAGAGATCTCTCTGCTTGTAAAAAATTAGCTTGATGAGAAAAGATGTTTAACACAGATTTCTCTCTAACATGCTAGTTTTTAATAAACAGGTACAGTCAATCCTCATATCCGCTAGGGTTAAATTCCTGGAAATCCTCATGGAGAGCAAATTCACAGATAAAGAATTGTTGATCCTATGGGATCAATGGGGTTAGGTGCAAGGGGTACCTTATCTGCTGTCAGAAGAATCCAGCAGAGACCCTCAGGAATCCAGCAGAGTGCAGCGAGAAGTGCCAAAAAGTCCCTGAATGCTGCAGAGACTGTCCAGACACTGCAGGGATTATCAGAATGACACCTGCATCCAGTATGAACCCCTTAAACATGCCTGGCGGATGCTTCTGCTAGCCATTTTGAAGGAATCGGTGCTGGTCACAGATGCCATTCTGAAGGTCCCTGCAGCCATTGGAAGGTCTCTGCATGGTGGATAACAAGGACAGAGGTGCAGATAATAAGGAAAGTAGCAATTCTACCCCTTGCAGATAAGCGAGGTCACAGATAGCGAGGTCGCATATAAAGAAGACTGACTGTATTTGCTTATTTTGCATGGGAATAAGTCAACATATGATTCCACACTCTGAAGTGGTACTGATCAGGAAGGATTCTACCATGCGTTTTTCCAACACAGTGGAATTGAATCTAACTTAAGAGACCAATTCCATGGGTTCATATTGCCAGCGCTACTGCTCAGCTTCGGCTCTAGATTTCATAAATGTGCCATAAAGCATGTTTACGGCACTTGGTGAGGAGGGAGTGCTGGCGCTGGGCCAGCACCAGTGGCACTGAGCATCAGTGCCATGATACCCACACAGTATCACTGGACCGTGGTAAGTATTACCATAGACCAGCTGTGCTGGTTTTGGGAGTTTGGGGAGTGTGGGGGAAAGGTGGGACTGGGCGGGGGGAAGGGAAGGGAAGAGCAGTCCCAAAAGCCCAGCATGCACTGCTTCAGTCTCTGCCTGCAAAATAGCAGGCTTAGACTGGAGTAACCCCATTGTGGGACACAAGTGTCCCTTTCTCCGGCAGCTGCCAGTGCCTGCTGCAGCTCCTGCAGGAAGCAGCAGTGGCCATTTTGGCATCACTGCTCCTATGGGAGCCTGGTAGCTTAGGATCGGGCTGCCCAACCTCAGCGACATCAGCAGTGAGTGCAAGTTTAATTTCAGTGGGAGAATAATACTGGATGATTCACAGAGCTGAAAAGCATTGTGGGAAGGGAGATAATAATCCCAAGCGAGTCCTCCTAACTTGGGTTTGCAAGCAAACCTTTACATTTATATTCCCTAATTTGAATACTGTATTGATTATGGATGTTGTTGATATAGGAACTTTAAACGTAAGGTATAAAACTACCAATCTGGGAGGTTATGAAAATCTCACAACCTTTCACATGATGAGCTGGATTGGGAAATAAATATTATCTGATATGGCCCATGACAACACTATTGTTAGGGATCTAAGTAGGAAGAGCATTTATACCATGGAGAATATGGAAACAAACTCTCACCATAAGGAGGAAGGTAAGGGTAAGTTGACAATAGTAGAAGCACTAAAGTAGTGAAAATGACCATGAATGGACAGGTATAGAGTAATGACAGAACTTCATCCATATTAATCACTAACCCAATTTTATGGGAATTCCAGCAAAATACATACTCCACTTTCATCCCCACAAAAACATGACCTATGTCAGTGGTATTCAAACGTTTTAGACGTGGACCCACTTTTTAGAATGGCACTCATGTCAGTACCCACCGGAAGTGATGTCATTAACCTGGAAGTGATGATGATGTGGCAGGAAGTGACATCATCAAGCAGGAGGTGCTGTCATTGCAACATAATAAAATGACACTCCTGAAATATAAATTGGCATTCTTGGACTGCAGCAATAGTACAACTATGAAACATCCCTGACAGAAAGCAAGATTAGGACAAAATATTATGCAAAAGCACTGAACTAAAAACAATTTTTTAAAAAAAAAAACCTCACTTGAGATTCAAACTGTTAACGCTCACAAAAGGAATATAGCAAGAGTAAGGTCTGCAGTTTCCAAGATGGCTGCTCCCAGCTTTCCACGACCCACTAGACATCAGGTCGTGACCCACCATGTGATCCCGACCCACAGTTTGAATAACACTAACCTATGTCATCCATCCTAGACAGGATCAAACTTTCTAATAAACATTTATAGTTGAGACCCCACACTACAAGTTATAAAGAGAGACGTAGTAAAGATATAAATTCATGTCTTTCCATAACAAGAGTAGAAAAAAAACTTGGGATGCAACATCAGAACATCAAATATTTCCATATATCCTGAGCAGTGGAGACAGCAAAAAGATTTGCTATCATGATGATTTACAGTTGTTAAATTGACAAAAATGGACCCCCACTTCATTTTTTATCAGAGGATGGCAAAGGGTGAGCTCCACCTTGATACCAGATTTGTCCCCTCTGTGTCAGTCTTGTAACATCACCAGACTCTTGCTTAGAGATCTCAGAATGGGGATAAATCCTGTCTGCCAACTGTAAATGATGTATCGCATGCTTTACAGCTGTGTATTATTGCAGTAAAGGTAAATGTTTCCCCATGACCGAATAGTCTATTTGTGACTGACTGTAGGAGGCGGTGCTAGCACATCTCCGTTTCTAAGCCTGTAGAACCAGAGTTTGTCTGAGGACAAGTTTCCGTGATCATGTGGCCAGCATGTCTATATGCCATAGCACACACCATTACCTTCCCACCAAAGTGGTCCCTATTTATCTACTCGCATTTTTACATGCTTTCAAACTGCTAAGTTGGCAGGAGCTGGGACAAGCAACAGGAGCTCACTCCGTCGCACAGTCTCAAACTCCCAACCTTCCGGTCGGAAAGCCCAGCAGCAGCAGTTTAACCCGCAGCGCCACCACATCCCTTATTACTGGAGTACCTACACATATTTCTGATATTGGATTGTTGGACTTGAGGAAAACCACTGGAATGTCTGCTGTCTTTCGAGTCAGTAAAACAAGACCTAAACTGTCAACATGCCACAACATGCTCCACAGTTTTTTTGTTTGTTTACTTAAAACCCAAGCTGGGAGAGATGTACTCTTAAATTGCTTCAGTCAGAGATGATAATCTTACATTCATGCTGGCGATAGAGTGGGTTGGCCCTCCGCAGCCAAACAAGCACAAGAAATAAGGACAAAGGCCATAGGAGTTCAATCAGAAGACGAAGCTGAAAAAAAGAAACAATTAGATACATTATTTTATTTATTTATTTTAAAAGACATATTAAGCCTGTCCAATGCCATGTTGTACATACAACCTGAAATCATTTTGACTTCTACCTAATATAGAATGCATTTTCTAAAATAGAGGTCTCCAAACTACAGCCTGGGGGCCAAATCTGGCCAGCCATAAGATTTTATTTGGCCTGCAGCAACTTAAAATATTTGACATTTTTTACTTAGTATATATCATTTCTTCAGTTTAAGCATGGCATTTTTTCTTTGTTAACGTCACATTTCTCTTTTGTTCTGAATCATACCATGCTGATTACAAAAAAGATGCAAGTAAAACTTATTCATTTATTTAAATTTCATTCATTCAAATTTCATCCATTCATACATAAAACTTATTTTTTTGGCCCATAAAAAAACAGTAAACTATACAACATATATTGCCTTCATATTGAAAAGCCTGGAGACCCCTGCTGTATAGCATGAGCTTGTCAACCCAGTATGCAAACATGCTTCAAAAACCTAAAGTCAATCAGTTATACCAGTGTTTCTTAAACTGTGGGCCAGGACCCACTAGATGGGTTGTGAACCAGTTTCAGGTGGGTTGCATAGCACCTAGCGCAGCCATAATTGAAAATATGGGAAGATGGGACACTGGAAAGGGGGAAGGCTGTGTGGTTATTCTGCTTTGTGTCAAGGTTGTAAATAGGCTTTTTAACTTTCTGATTCACTTTGCTATTGGAAAGTGGCTGAGAAATAACTGCTGCATTCTCAGAAAGCAGTAGACTCTGGAGTCACATGGCACTTCTGGCCATGACATCACTTCTGGTGGTTCCTGGACAGATTGTCATTCTAAAAAGTTATCCCAGTATTCAGACATTTGAGAACCACTGAATTACACCAAAGACAGGACAAATGTCAAGCACGAATGTGATTAACTGGTTGTTGTTGTTCAGTCACTAAGTTGTGTCCGACTCTTTGCGACCCCATGGACCACAGCACGCCACAGCACAGCATGCCTCCACTAGCTTCCGGAGTTCGCCCAATTTCATGTTCATTGCTTCGGTGACACTATCTAACCATCTCATCCTCTGCCGCCCCCTTCTCCTTTTGCCTTCGATTTTTCCAAGCATGAGTGTCTTTTCTAAAGAGTCCTCTCTTCTCATGAGGTGGCAAAGCTCAAGTATTTGAGCTTCAGCTTCATTATTAGTCCTTCCAGGGAGCAATCAGGCTTGACTTCCTGTAGGATTGACCAGTTGGATCTCCTTGCAGTCTAGGGCACTCTCAAGAGTCTTCTCCAACACCATAATTCAAAAGCATCTATTCTTCGGCGCTCTGCCTTTCTTATGGTCCAGCTCTCACAGCCATGCATTGCTACTGGGAAAACCATAGCTTTGACTATGCGAACCTCTGTTGGCAGGGTGATGTCTCGGCTTTTTAATAAGTTGTCTAGACTAACTGGTACTGTATATGAACACATATGTGTCATATGGGTACACTTTTTTGAGAGTACACATGATTCTGTGCACTCCTTTCCTCAGCAGCAAATCTGGGACAAGGTGTTCAATTGTCATAACACAGTGAAAATGGCATAGTGACTGTTACAAGAGAAATAGTTACCCTCCTGTCCAGAAGTAGAATTGTACAGAGAAGAAGAGCCTTGTTTGTGAGTTCATTGCAATAAAGCACTTATAAGACTTCATCCTGCCTCCATTTTGTTAATAATACAGTGAAGAAAAAGGATGTGTACTTCAGTTCCAGGACTCACTGTGTGATTATTATACTCAGTGACTCAGTCCCCAACTGCACATTACCCTGAATGTGTTGCTGCCATCAGCTCACACTACCTCCCTGCATCACTCAATAATGTTTAGTTAAAGCTCGTTCAGGATATGATGCTATCATGCTTGTTATTTTCCCACCCTTTCTACCTAATGGTTTTCCTTGCAGAAGGTGGAGAAACAGCTGGCTGGATGACATCATGCTATATTTAAACCTTACCAGGAGATGGGATATTAAGGAAAAAGGGAAAAATTTCTTCTTCATTATGAATGAATACAGTAAACTTTCAAGTCACACAGGAAGAGGAAGCACCCTGCATTTTAAATACTAGCTTGTCTACTGTAAATACTATATGAATGTTCCTGTGTTTCACTAATCCTATGTTTTTTGGGATTAGTAGTTTCATTTTAGCATATAATACTGTAGTATGATCTTTGCTGTCTTACTTTTGCTCAGGATTTTGATTTGTAAACTTTTTTCACACTCTGGAGGATGTAAAAAGGTAGACTATTGGTTTTTGGCCCATTTGGGTTTAGGAATGGGTTTGTTCAGTGTTTAACAAAACAGTCCAATGTCTGTGAAGAGGCAAAACACATGCAGTTTTTAAAGTATTAGCAGCCCTGATAGGCTTAGCTTTAGTCTATGGGTCTTCAAACTATGGCCCAGGGGCCACATCTGGACCACCACCAAACTGATTTTTTTTGGCTCACGAGAATGTGTAACATATACAATGCGGCCCTCACGCTGAAACATGTGGAGACCCCTGATGTTTAGTCAATAATAACTAGATTGGGGGCTCTACAAACCAGCACCATGGCTGAGATGGGGGCCTATCAATCCAGTTATTTACTCTAGAAAAAAGCACCCACTGACACTAGTGGATTAAACAGTCAGATTGGGCCATGAAGAGGGGGCAATGTTTTGGTCCCATACACCACTGTCTCCAAGGCCCTGATCTGCAAGGACCCAAATCCAGGTCCTTTATAGCAAAACAGAGCTAATTGGGGCTAACAATGCTTTAAACATCAAATTTGGTTTGACCCTTTGTCATTGAATTGAGGCTTCCACTAGGAACCCAGGGCCCAAGACTGGAATCCAGGCTGACAGACAACTGAAAGGAGCAGGCCTTAGGTCTCCTCAGGCCCAGAAAGAAATAGGGGTGGGCAGTGGGGTCACTAGGATTTGCATCACCCAATGCGGGAGGTCAGCGCATCACCCCCCTCATGGATCTCCTCCTCCCAAACCATACAGAACAAATTACAATACCATATGCACAACCTAAATGCAGTGTTATTACTAGGGTTGGTGTTAACCTCCATCAACTTTATTTATTTATTTATTTATTTGACTATAGTAGAGGTCACCCAACAAACTAATAACCAACAAAAAACCCATGGCCAATTTGATGACACACAATTAAATAAAAGTTCTAGTATTAGCTCTGATACATGGAAATGACAACTGACTCATAATAATGACTTTTAAAAAAAAAATCGTGATTTTTACATTAAAAGTTGTATTTTTTGTTTTTAGTTTTTTGGCCATAGCTTTTGATAGAATGAAGATATGACACTCTGGTTTTTTTAATTGAATTCCTCGTGAAATTCCACATCAAACGGTGTATAACATGATGGTATTATTCTGTAAAACCACGATTTTTTTTAAAAAATAGCAATCTTTATATTAAAAGTTGTATTTTGGGGTTTTAGTTTTTTGCCCATAACTTTTGATAGAATACAATATTACATTCTGGTTTTTTCCATTGAATTTCGTGTGACATTTCCACATCCAACCGTATATAGCATGATAGTATTTTTTAAAGCCGTGATTTCCACAATTTTGGTCCCTAGTGGTGTCACCCCCCTGTGCGCATCACCTGGTGCAGCCCGCCCCTTCCCCCGCCCCCCTCACAACGCCACTGGGGGTGGGCAGAATTAGTCCTCGCAATTAGCAGACAATATGAAGCCTCTGGATTGACCACATCTGGTACAAATACAGAAAACCTGACTTGCTGCTCTTGCCTGGTTAACCTATTCTGCCTACTTCAGGCACAAGTTTTTCTAGCTCCAGTTCTTTAATTCAGGAACCCTTAGCTGGACAATACATCCTCCAGGGTGAGATTCAATACCAATAGCTCCAGCCTAGGCACGACAGCGTAGCACTGCAGAAACATTTTTGGATTAATTTCTCTCCTACAAAAATGAAACATGCTTCCAGTTCATTGGTTTAAACTGTGCCTCAGCTATCAGAAATAGGGAAGTGGTACATTTATCAATCGTAACAGAAAGTGTCACATCAGCTGAACGCAAATATTTCCAGACAAAAAACCAAAAGTTTTTTAAGCAACAACTAGCCGAGCAGAAGGGGAAGTAAGCCTCCCACCACGTTTGTGGGCTTGGTTTCTCTTACAGAAACCATTCCATTTCTGAGGAGAATTCTGGGAAGGGAGAGGGTTCATT
Organism: Lerista edwardsae; assembly: GCA_029204185.1. Taxonomy (NCBI): domain Eukaryota; kingdom Metazoa; phylum Chordata; class Lepidosauria; order Squamata; family Scincidae; genus Lerista; species Lerista edwardsae. The sequence continues at coordinate 6,620,224 of JAJKFI010000065.1, forward strand.
CCAGCTTTCTTAAGAACATAAGAAGAGCCCAGCTGGATCAGGCCAAGGCCCATCTAGTCCAGCTTCCTGTATCTCACAGTGGCCCACCAGATGCCTCAGGGAGCACACAAGACAACAAGATGCTTACAACCTGCTGCCTCTCCCTACCACGTGGCTTGAGGTAGCCTAAATCTAAAACCAGGAGGTTGCACATACCCATCATGGCTGTAGCCTGCGATGGACTTTTCCTCCATGAATCTGCCCAATCCCCTTTTAAGGGCACCTAGGCCAGATGCCATCACCACCTCCTGTGGCAAGGAGTTCCACAGGTTAATTACCCACTCAGGGTAAAAAATTATTTTATCTATATTTTAACTCTTCCAACACTCCATTTAAGTGGATGTCCCCTGGTTCTGTGATGTGAGAGAGGGATAGAACATCCCTCTATCCACTCCATGCATAATTGCGTATGTCTCATATGTCCCCCCTCAGGCACCTTTTTTCTAGACTGAATTGCCCAAACACTGTAGCCTACCTTCATAAGGGAGGTGTCCCAGCCCAGTAATCATTTTGGTTGCTCTTTTCTGCACCTTTTCTAGTTCCACTATTTGAGTTCCACTTTTTGAGATGTGGCAACGAGAACATTACACATACTCCAGATGTGCCCTCAATTTGTACAATGGCATAATAATATTGGCTGTTTTATTCTCAATCCCATTTTTAATTTTTCCAAGCATGGAATTGGCCTTCCTCATTGCTGCGGCACACTGGGTTGACACTTTCATCGATTTCTCCACTAGCACCCCAAGATCTCTCTCCTGATCCATCGTAGACAGCTTAGAACCCATTAGCCTATATGTGAGGTTTTGATTATTTGTCCCAATATGCATCACTTAACACCTATCTACATTCTTGCTTTGTCATATGACTTGAGCATGGAGTACAAAGTCAAGGAGATTTCCTACGAGTAGGGGTTGGTTGTTGTTGTTTTTTGGCTAAACACACAAAAACAGAAAAACACTGTCTTTTTGGTGTTTATGGTATTTTCTAGAAATTAAAATAGATTACTTTTCCAATTAGAAATAATACCATGGCTGCATTTGCTGACACTGTATCACCTACCTAGTACACTTTTAAAGCATTTAAAATTAATAAAAAGGAGAACTTGGAATAAGAACTTAGAATAAAAACACATAACACCACTTTCTGCCTTTCAAGTCATGAAATCTGTGAAAAAATAATACCGTTTTCAAACACCCCTACCTATGAGGTATTAAAGAGACTGCCGATGGCCTGAGACCATGGCATTATTTTATATTTTGCCTTTTGCGACTTTTTTTTGGGGGGGGGGTTGTTTGTTTCATTCTTTTGAACTGTAAACTGTCTTGCATGCCCTAGAGCAGAAAGACTGTATTTGAATGCAGCCAATAAAAACACACAGCTTTTGGATTATCAGGTTGCCAACCTTAGATGTCAAGAATTCCAGGCTGTTGGACAGGACCAGTATGCTGAGGCAAGGAAAATATGGCAGTTCTTTGGAAGGTGCTTGGAATTGAGTCCTGGAACACCTGCATGATGTATCCTCTGTGACATTCTTCAAATTCTTAAATTATTTTCCTTTGGCACAATGCCTCTGCGGCTACTACAACTAAGCTATAAGCACAGCTGGCCCAGCTATGAGATGATCTAATATAGCTTGCATCAGTGGTGGATATACAAGGGAATGGCAGCAGCAGATTTGGGATGCCCTTCATCCCAAGTCTGCCACCACCTCCCTCCAGCCTGATATAGATGCAAGCCACATTGACCTGCTTCCCACCCACTTGAGTGGGGTGCCTTTTCATCTGCTTCCTTACTGGGCTCCCTCACACCGTTTTCACAAGCTGGAAGTGCAGGTCTTCTGGTTTTATTTACAGGTACCGCATGAATGAAGGAGCTCTGGGTCTGTGAAAACCATGCAACAGAACAGAGTAAGCAAGCAGATCACCTGTTTCCCATGCAAGTGGCTTCTTTTTCCAGCACATGGAAGCAGGGGCCGATTGAGGTGGCATTGTATCCTGGTCAAGCCACTCCTGGCTGTAAATCTGTAGCTGAAACAGTGGCATTTTATTCCCTGGCTTTCTCTTGCTTCTACATCCTTCCCTTTCCTTTTGTGTTTCCATTGTGTCAATATCTAGACCTCTGGTTCTCAAACTTTTTAGAACCAGAACCTACTTTTTAGAATGACAACCTTCTTAGAATGTCTGGGACCCCCCAGAAGTGATGTCATGGCAGAAACTGCCATCATTGTGACCCCAGAACCTGCTTTCTGGAGAACGCAGCAATAAGTTGGGTTATTTCTCAGCCATTTTCCAACAGCAAAATAAATCAGAAAGAAAAAAAGCCCATTTGCAGCCTTGGCACAAGCAAAATAACCAGACAGCACTCCCCCTTTCCAGCATCCATCTTCCCATATTTTCAATATAGCTGCTCTAGGTGCTTCATGACCCACCTGAAATTGGCTCACGACCCCCTGGTGGGTCCTAACCCACAGTTTAGGAGCCACTGATCTAAACCAGCAATTTTCAAGCCCAGTTGAAATTGGCATATTGGTGCACCATGAATGGAACGCAGGTGTGCTGTGGGTGTTTAGGGGAAGGTAATTTATTAGTAGGGTCTACGGCAGTGGTATCCAGATTTTTCAGTGTGAGAGCCACATTGTATATTTTATAGATTCTCATGGGCCAAAAAAATTAAATCAGTTTTATAAATAAATGAATGAAATGTAGATGAATGAAGAAGTTTTACTTGGACCTGCAATCAGCATGATGGGATTCAGTACAAAAGAGAAATGTGACAAAGAAACAATGCCAAGCTTAAACTGAGGGCGCAATCCTAACCTGTCTGTAACATTAACCTGTAACATTAGTCTGGCACAGCTAATTCCAGCAAAGTTTGGCTGTCGCAAGGGCCACCGTAAAGTGAGATTGGACCTCTCTCGAAGTCAGGGGTATAGTGCACATCCGTATGCTGAACGCTCTGATTCAGAGAGTGGTCCAGACATACTTTACTGTGTCCTTTGTGCTGGCCAAACTTTGCTGGCCTAACTAGTGCTGGCCTAACTCCAGGTTAGGATTGCGGTCTGAAAAATTATATAGAATGAGTAAAAATATCAAATATTTTAAGTTGCTGTGGGCTGGATAAAATCTAGTGGTGGGCTGGATTTGGCCCCATGCTGTAGTTTAGGGACCCCTGGTCTATGGGGTCTATAGAAACAAGCAAACAAACAAAAAACACCACTTTATTGGGACGTGCTTTCAAGCAAGTATGAATAAGATCACATTCAGTATGACTTACTCCTGAACCAACATGTACTAAAATTGCACTATAAGCCACTAATCCATGTCTGCTGTCAACCTCAGGGTATCAGTGCTCAAGACAACAATTTAGACACTTGGTCTGCACTTCAAAGTGTGATCACCCATCAAGACCAACATAAATCAGACCTAAAAAAGCACACCAGGCTTTCTAGTCCTTCCACCACCCTGCCCCACCCCCTGCCTTGGAAATGCCTCTGCCTTTGCAGTTCATTTTTGGAGTTTGATTGAAAGGAGCCAGAGGTTCAGTTGGAGACATAAATCTTTTTCTCCTGATGCCTCAGGATGAAAAACAAAAGAGCAGTGTTTCAAACTGCCCTATTCAGAAGCTTCCTCTTCACTGGTTTTCTTATGAACAATAATTGCAGTGCCCCAATATAAACCCAATGGCTCCTTAGGGTTCAATACTGTCAAAAGGTGCTGAGCCTTCTAGACTGATTGAGCAAATGCATAAGCAGAGAGTTCAGTGTTTTGCTGGATCAGATCCAGGGTCTTAGAACCTTTCAAGACAAAAAAAGTTCATTCCGATTAAAAATAAGGTCAAGGCCAGGAATTTCAAATGTTCTTTTGGGAGGTGGGAAAAAATTTCCAACAGCTTGAGACTGTTTTCTAAACGGTGCCTGAGTTGTGGCCTGAGGTCTACCAGAGATTCCAGGCGAGGGAAGGAAGCAGAGGAGTGCAAAAGACAGTTGGGCCTCTTTCTTCAAACCTCTTTCTTCTTCCACTTTGCAAATTTCTCCTTTTTCCCCTCAGATATCTGGCCTGAACCTGCCAAATGTCTGAAATGACTTAAACGAACATATAAAAAGCCCACAACAATATTGCTGCGTTGTTTTGGTCCCAAGAGCTTGGCATTTAGCAAAACATTAAAATAAATTGGCTTTGCCACTCCTGAAATTATCCAAAATCCCGCCCTCCTCATTTTGTGGCCTGTGAATGGTGCTGCAAAATTGGGAAGGAAGATGGGGCAACCATTTTTCCTCTAATCTAGTTCATACAGAACTAGAACATACAGTACATATGTATGAATTTCTGAATCAAGGCATGTGTTTCTATTATATACACAACTTGGGGCCTTCACACATTCATTGGGGAGTCTAGGCTACAATTCCTCCAAAACATTTTGTGCTTTTGACTTGACACACTTGTGTAACAAGCGCTTGTCCTTTGAAGAATGTAATTGCATGAGAAGATTTTAAGGACAGGTACTTCTTGTTTTCCGTGTGTTGAATTTAGGCATTTTTGGAGTAACACGCTTGCTAATTAGTACCAAATCCTAATTTATGCTTGCACATTTTTAGGAGTAACATGGTCAAACTTCCTGTGCAAGGAAAGACTTGCGTTAAGGCTCAAGAACTGAGGAGGAGCCCGTGAAAGGCAGACTAATCAGGCAGGCCAAGAGAAGAGAAGAGCAGAGGGCTTCATTTGGTGCAAAAGGCTGTGGCTTGGCTGTGCTGAAGTGGGAGACACCAGAAGGCTAGCTTTGTGGGGAAGAGACAGAAACAAGGCAAAGGGAAACGTGACTGGTACACCTGTCTGTCCATTCAGCTTCCTTTGGGAAGTGGCTCCAAGACTAGTGGGAGCGGAAGAGCCAGAAACAAGCACCAGCTGCCTCAACCAAAGAAGGAGGAAGTATGGCGGTTACTAAGCAGTAGCACCCAGAGAAGGTGAAGCTCCTTCATTCTCCCATCCAGTGAAAACAGAAGCAGGGCTGGCAAGGGGGCAGCTTATAACCACCCTGCAAGCAGCCAACCTGCCTCGCTTCCCTTGGTCTGACTCTGTGACAGCCCCTTTCCCTCTCCATTGCTAGAATAGCACTGCAAGAATAGCATTGATGTTCCCTAACTTGTACCATTTACATATATTCGTATGGTACAAAACTAGTTATGTTTACATGTTTTTGAGATGCAGTGCATGGCGCTTTTCAAAAAGACAACCCCTATGAAAACGAGAGAGATGCCTGTATTTTGAACAGTTGCTTACTATACCCAAAGTCCACTATTTTGGTCTGTGTTCTTTTGGAGTCTCATCCAAGTATATCTGGGACTTAAAGAAAAGGAAATTCTATCCACAGTTTCCTGCTTTTGAGGGATGGGAGTGGGCTTGCCAAGTCTTCTTCCTCAAAGCTTTCACGACAAAATAGTCCAGTATAGTGTTTGTCAATCCCAAAATGTTGCGGCCCTATATTATCCCCTTCTACCAGCACTGATACAGCCATGCCAAAAAGGTGTGGGCTGCATCTTATGGTGGGGGACAATGATGATTGGACAGCCTGCAGGAGGTAAGTGAAAACATTTTGTATTTAGCTCCTGGTGGGTTGCCTGATGGCCAATGGCTCTCCTTGGACATATGTCACCTATGCTGATGGCATGTGCCTGAGGAGAGAAAAAGGAGTAAAGTTTTAAACAATTCTACGCCTTCCTACTAACTGGGCAAGAGGCACTTTCCCAAGTGGTGTCTCTCTTATATTTAGCAGGGGGAGAGTAATTGTCCCTCTTTAACCCTGTGCAGTGTCTTGTCTAGTGGCTGTTGCTGGTGGTGTTCTGCATTTTTTTTTTTTAGATTGTAAGCCCTTTTTGGGACAGGGCGCCATTTAACTTTAGCCTGCACACCGCTTTGTTAACTTGGTGTTGATAAGTGGTATATAAATACTTTGATTGATTCCTGCCTTTGGTTCCTCCCCCATCCCCACCCATAAATGCCCCTGATCCTCCCACTACCTTTCCCTGCCGCTGACCTTCCAGCACCAGGGGCTCCAAGGAGGCCGCTGAATGTTTCCGCCATTTTTCATGTTTCAAGCCAGTGGCTTGTTCACGCGCTACAGAGCATTGGCTTTTGAGATACCATTAAGTTGGGCTGTGCTGCTGGAGCACAAGTTCAAACAGTGCAGCCCGATGATAGGATTGGGCTGTTGGCCTATCAAAAACAGATTATCCACCAGAAAGTATCCATTATATGACCAGAACAGATTAAGCAATGCAGCATATCTCTGTATTTCATGCACTTTAAATATATAACGTATGTGAGGGAATGAACTATATTTGTCAATGTGAATTTAAGCACAAACACACTAATGGTTTACCTTCTGCCGTTTTCTAAGTATCCAGTTTTTCCATAGCAGCAGTCTGACCTGTCTGAGGAAGCTCATTCTTTTTGTGCACTCGCAGCATCCCAGACTTGAAGAATAGAAACCTTAGTGCTGTTATCTTCTTGCAGCCAGCTGAATCCTGAAAAGAAATGAACTTATCAGCAGATGTTCCTGCATGGGCACAAAACTGCAGGTTGAGTTGGATTGCATGTTTGTGTTTTAAGTGTGACTCTGAACCAAAGTCTAATTGAACCAACACTGTCTATAAATGCAGATTTGGTTGTACGCTGGCTGCATGCTGACATAGTGTTACATTCCTGTCTGGAATTCCAATATCTCTTTTTATCAGAATGGTTCCAGCACCCTTCTGGTTTTAGACAGCATAAGAATTGCTTGACAGCACTATCTCATCCTACGATCTGTTTCTTTTTCTGAAGCCCACCAAATGCCTCTGGATGCTCAGAAGCTGGATATTGTGGTAGTGGCCTTTCCCTATTGCTTGTCTCCCAGAACCTGGTATTTATTTTATTTTTATACTACCTTTCCCAAGATTTCTCAAGGAGGTTTACATTGGCAGGCTGTTCATAAACCCCGGGCCAGTCCCTTGGGACTGCTCAGGAGTGTCACAAATGCACCGTAAAGCACATTTGGACCACTCTCAGAGTAAGGAAGGGTGGCGTGTGTCTGTGGGCTGGGCCTCCCTTGCTCTGAGAGTGGTGCAAATGTGCTTTATATCACGTTTGCGACAATCCTGAGCTGGGACCAGGGACTTGTGCTGGCCTAACTCCAGGTTAGGATTGTGCCCTTAGTTAATTCTGTAAGGATTTTTTTAAACTCGATTATATATATATAATATATATAAAGTATGATAAGTACACACAAGAGATTTCTGCTGCAGGGCTAAAAAGGCAAGAAGATGAGAAAAGGGGGGCCTTCCCTCCTTTTCATGACAACAGGTTCAAGAATCACAAAATATTTTTACACCATGTGTAATTGCTTTAATTAAAGTGTGTGTGTGTGTGTGTGTGTGTGTGTGTGTGTGTGTGTGTGTGTATAAAATCGAATTAAACATGTATTTTCAATGTATAACATGGTAAATTAGGGATACCATTTTTCTATCCTTGTCTGTTTGTTTGTATGCTTTTTATGTTGATTTCTAGTTATTTAACATGACTATAGGCCAGCTAGAGTACTGGCTGATTGGAGAGAAATGACAAGATAAAAATACTTTAATTAAAGCAATTACACATGGTATAAAAATATTTTGTGATTCTTGAACCTGTTGTCATGAAAAGGAGGGAAGGCCCCCCTTTTCTCATCTTCTTGCCTTTTTAGCCGTGCAGCAGAAATCTCTTGTGTGTACTTATCTTTGTACTTAATCAGGATGGAATTTTCTCTGTGGCTGGGCTGGGCATCACAGGCATCTGGTAGATGAAAAATTGGCTCATCTAAATTGGAATGTTTAATTTCAACGATGTGTAAGATTCTGTGACTGGCTCTTAAAAACGTCAAATATTCGTTTGGCCGTGGGCTGTAGTTATTTCTTGCCTCTACTAATAATTGCATAAATGCTGCTCAATATTTTTATATTTATATCCAATATCTGTCTGATAACCTGGACAGCTAATCATCCTTGCACTGCTTGTAGGAGATTTACACAGATATGGTAAAAACAGAAGCAGCAAACTAAAAGTGCGGGATCCTGGCTCCACCCCCCTGGATGCTGCCGGGCCTGGTCATCAATGCAGAGTGGCCAGTGCACGCCCGTGTAGAGCCACGTAGAGTCATTACAAATGTGCTTTATGGTGCGTTTGCAACACAACTGGGCCAGCAAAAGGGGCTTGTGCCAGCCCAGTCAAGGGCGTGGATTGCACCCTAAGAGGTTAATAAGTACTTTGTTCTCATCAAGGACATCATGTGCTGGAAATGACTGGGGAAAAAAATCTTGATCATATTTTCAAGATCGGGTCGAGCCCAATTATCATGTAGACTAACTTTGTAGCAGTGCCTCTTCCGCCAAGGCATCACTTTGCAACTCAGCAGTTCAAAGGTCCTCTGGAAAGTGATGTCTCAGCAGAAGTGGCACTGGTGAAAGGGTGGCCCACACAATATTTGGGCACTCACAGTGCCTGAGCAGTGTTTCCTCTCTTTTTCACATTTTATGATCTGCCCCTGACCCTGGTACATCTTCTGAGGCTTCCTTCTGTCTTTCCCTCCCAGCTCCTCAGCAAAAGAGTGTTGCTGAAAGAGACCCTCATGATAATTGGGCTCTCCCAGCATCACCCTTTTACCAGTGCCAGTTCTGCTGATGTGTCATTGCAACTCAGCAGCTGAGAAGTGCTTACGGTGGAGCTGGGAGAGTCCAATTACCACAAAGGCACAATAAAGAGCTTGTACGGACTATATGGGCCACACATGCCTTATGTTTGACAACTCTGTTCCAGAGATTTCATTGATCTGCAGTTAATTGAATTTAAAATGCCCCCATCTCCTGTGTTAATACATTCACAGCTTGTCTGTCTTGTTATATGAGGCAAATTGGTTTCATCCATCCCATTTCGCCAAATACAGGACTTCATACTCAATCATAGGCATCTATTTCTCCGGAGAAAAAGTGTTAAGACAGGGGTCAGGGAACTTTTTTACCTTTTACCCCAAAATATATTTAGATATGCCGACGTTACCCCCTTGACGTTACCCCCCCCCCCGCCAGAACAAAAGAAAAAAAATTACATATTGGAACCCATTGCTTTTTATTTTATTAATTGATGAGCTTAATTAATGCTATGTAAATATGAAGTTGTAAAGAGTTTGGGTACACCTGCAGACCTTGAGAGAATAGAATTCAACCCTTCTGGGTTACAACTAGCTTACCTTTTTGAGAACAGGTTTAGGTGCTTGGACTTAAGATTTCTCTCTATAATGAATTCAGATTGGGGCTGGCTGGCTCTCTCTCTCTCTCTCTCTCTCTCTCTCTCTCACACACACACACACACACACACACACACACACACACACACACACACGCACGACGCACACACAGAGGCCAGAAACAGCAGTTCTGTTTTTGTTTTTGTTTTCTGCTGTTCGCCTTGCCTTGTGTGCCTCCCGCCTCTCTTTGTGTCCCTGACTCCCTGCGCAGGCACCCCAGCCCTCCCCCCACTCGCTCACCCGCCCGCCCCACTCCTTGGGACAGCAAGACAAGGCAAACCCAGGGAGAGCCCTAGCTGCTCACAAGCAGAGGCACGTCCACAGAAGTCTTTTCAACACACACACACACACACGCCTGCGGGCACATGCACACACAAACCTCAGCTGCTCATCAGAGCCCCCCCTCCACGCCTGTACGTCTCGCGTCCCTGCCGGGCTCCTGGGTGGCGGCAATGGCGGCAGCTCCTCGGCCTCTCCACCCAGAAGCTGGTTTGGGCTCTTTCCTGGCATCGAGCACCGCCGACTCCACGGCTGCCTGAGTGCCAGCCGGGAGCGGGTCTGCGCCAGTCTCGCTGCCCGGAATAGGCTTGGCCTCACCGGCTCCCCCATCACCCGGCACCGCCGCAGTTGCAGCCACGGCCGCCATTTTCTCTGCTGTTGCTTCTTTCTCCCTCTACCAGCAGCGGGATCGATATCCATGGCCTTCTTCCCCGCCTGGGAAGGGAGGAGAACGCTGCCTATTGGGGGCCAAGTACCTTGCCGCTTCTAATCTCCTATTGGAAGCAAGGGAAATCCATCAAGCGTGAGAGGAACTTCCCATTGGTCAGAAGAGAGAACGTTGGTCATGAAGGAAGGATGAGGGGTATACTCCTACCTGTCCATTACCCCCAGGAATTTCATTTTTACCCCATTTAGGGTAATTTACCCCTGTTCCCTGACCACTGTGTTAAGATGACCAGGTGGCAGGTGCAAATGACAGTGGTTCAACCAGGCATGTTTTCTCTCTACATGGCAATTTGCAGGAGCAATCCCATTTCAATCGGCATTCCCATTTCATTTAAAGGTATAAGAACTTTATTGTCTTCATGGGGTCAGCCTTTATTTTATCAGCAGCTGACACTTGGCCACAAATTTGGTCAGATGTTAGATCATTCACTTCTGCCGTGGACACATCAACCTCAAGATCTGAATGTGAGCAATGTGGGAGCAACACTTTGAGACTGCAGCACCCCAGATAACAGGCTCCCCCAACTTTGTGTTGGATATAAAGATACGTACAGTATTCACTATAAATGATACTAACTTAATGTCCTCACTTTTTTCACCATTAAGACAGCTGTTCAGTAGAAACAAAATAGGCTTGGTAGCCTGTGTTCATCAACTTATCTTCATAATCATTCCATTATCATTATCTTCCTATCCATTTAGATTAGACAATGGCTAAAAGTATTTCTGTCCCCCTGTGATAAACCTGGGATGTATTATTCCATAAAAAGAAGAGACATTGGGCTTGAAATATGCAAATCAAAACAAACTGAAATGTAGTAATAACTGAACTGGAATGATCGGTTTCTCTGCCATCTCCATTGACAGCCTGTGCCACATCTGATTTATGGATTAGAATGAACAAAGATCTTCTCTAATTAAATTGCAAATCCCGTTTGGGAAACAGCAATTAGCTTCTTGGTATTCTCACCTATGTAGGTTGTGTCTGTGACCTACTTATGCTCAAGACGAAGAGAGTGAGATCTCAGAAGCTTAGCAGGCCATGGCTTTTTTTTAATTGGGATATAAGCAAAAACAAAAACACCACTACTCAAAATGGGCATCTAGAATTTTAAAATAACAGATTCTGCTATAGAAGTTCTTTGCATTTTAAGAAAGTTAAGCATATATTTGGATGTGGATAAAGTGTTCATTGTATCTCTCAGAATCTTTATTTTATAATGGATATGCCAGTTCCCAAGAGTGACACTATAATATGGTCAAAAACTGAACACAGGATAGGGGAAGTTACTAATTAGAGTTCTAAATGTTCTTTACTCAATTTCATGAGACAAAATAACACTCTGTTCTAATCCCTCTCTCTGCCCAGACTACACCTTGCATAAAGATGACACAAATATCGATCCATCATAACAATGGACATTCCGCTAGTATGCAGCTTAGCATTTTGATACAGCAGTTTTAGAGAGAGTCTCAATTCATGGCAAAGATAAGATTTGAAACTGGAACTTTTTGATTCAAAGCTTCCTTTCATAACATTGTACATTATAATGCTGTTTATGCCAGTCTACACTACCTACCTTACTTGCTATGTGACACAATAGTAGTTAGCCTTTAAAAGGCAGGACTTTCCTTCTCCTAGGAATACATCTGAACCAAAGAGCCCTATCCTATTTGTGAGGTTTGATAGTATGACACCCCCTTTTATTGTTTCTTTAAATGATTTACTGCTACAAAGAACCATAGAGAGAAAATTTATGAGTAGACATTGTGCAATAGGTCAATGTATCTCAGTTTCTCTATGGGGTCAGTCCAGCCATAATAGGAACAGAAAAAGTCCCTCTGGATCTAGAGGGGCCTTTGGTCCAGCTTCCTACAACTCACAGTTGCCTACCAGTTGCCTCAGGAAGCATGCAAGACAACAAGATACTTGCATCTTGCTGCTACTCTGACTGGCTGTCATAGTGCTGCTTGCTGGTATTTCTTCTGCATTTTCTTAACTGAGAGTCCTCACATTCATCTGACCTCTGTAAACTGCTTAGTGAACTTTTTGTTGTAAAAACAAAAAGTTATTTGTGATATTTCAAATGATTTATTCTGCCTTTCAGTCCTATTAAAGGGAGTCCTACAAACATCAAATAATAGAATTCGAACAAGATTGAAACCCAAAAGCAGAGCTTTTGGGTTTCAAATAGAACAGCCACAAATAGAACAGCCACAGTTTTTCTAGAGCAGAAGTTAGTTCTGCATTATATCAGTGTAGAGGTTTACAGTATGTGGCATTTCACGCCACTGTACAGTAGATCAACAGCTCATTGGGCAATGACTTTGAATGTTGACCTACCAACTGAAGTCACTAAAAAAGGACACTGACAGCATATGTACAATCCTAAAGCTTGCCTTGATAGGTGTGTCTTTGTTGAGGGGGAATTATTTTTGCCAAAAATTTGTCCAAGCACAGTGTTTCTGTTAGCTCTACGGCTTTTCACTGTAGCCTTTCTAATAGCACAGGTAACTTTCCATGATGCACTAGTCCCAATGCTTTTCGTCTTCTCTCAAATGCGCTGGCTTGTACATGAGAAAACACATCCCCACGATCAAGCAGATCTGAGGTGGAAATGCCCCTTCTCTAGCATATAAGTCAACACTGAGTCAGTGCTGAGTCAGCCAAATCAGTTTCAGAGAATGATGCTGTTAGGCATAATTTGAGATGCCTTAGTGTAAAATTACACAGATGTGTGGGATGGTTTCGTTTACCAGACAAGCAGGGCAATAACTGCCTTTGTGGGTAAGATAGAGGAGCCAATACCTGTATCAAGATGGTTGCCTGCTGGTGCTGCTATGATCACATACAAAGCCTTATTAGTTAGAGAAATGAGAGACAGAGCCTGAGTATTTGCACCATAGCCCTGACTTTTCTGGAAAGAAGTATGATTTCACAACAGGCAGGAGGAAGAGCTGCAATAAAGTTACCCCCTGCTAACTGGGCAAGAGACACTTTTCCAAGTGGTGTTCCTCGTATGTTTAGCAGGGGGAGATTAATTGTCCCTCTTCACCCCAGCTCAGTGTCTTTTCCTAGTGGCTGTTGCTGGTGGTGGTCTGCATTTTTTTAGATTGTGAGCCCCTTTTGGGACAGGGAGCCATTTAACTTTATTATTTGCCTGTAAACTGCTTTGGGAACTTCATGTTGAAAAGCGGTATATAAATACTTTTTGATTGATTGATTGATTGATTGATTGATAAAGGAAGTGTCTAAAACAGCACCAATTAATGCTACTGAATGATTGGGGTTGGTTATGATTTTGTTTCACCCAACAGTGGTTAGAAGGTTCAGTAAACAGTTGTTGTTCGTTGTTGTTGTTCAGTCGCTAAGTCGTGTCCGACTCTTCGCGACCCCATGGACCACAGCACGTCAGGCCTCCCTGTCCTCCACTAGCTTCCTGAGTTCACCCAATTTCATGTTCATGTGACACTATCTAACCATCTCATCCTCTGCCGCCCCCTTCTCCTTTTGCCTTCAATCTTTCCCAGCATGAGGGTCTTTTCTAAAGAGTCCTCTCTTCTCATGAGGTGGCCAAAGTACTTGAGCTTCAGCTTCAGAATTTGTCCTTCCAGGGAGCAATCAGGTTTGACTTTCTGGAGGATTGATCGATTGGATCTCCTTGCAGTCCAGGGGACTCGCAGGAGTCTTCTCCAACACCATAATTCGAAAGCATCTATTCTTTGGCGCTCTGCCTTTCTTATGGTCCAGCTCTCACAGCCATACATTGCTACTGGGGAAACCATAGCTTTGACTAGGCGAACCTTTGTTGGCAGGGTGATGTCTCGGCTTTTGATTAAGTTGTCTAGGTTCGCCATAGCTTTCCTGCCAAGAAGTAAATGTCTTTTAATTTCATGGCTGCAGTCACCATCTGCGGTGAACTTGGAGCCCAGGAAAATAAAGCCTGTCACTGCTTCCATTTCTTCCCCTTCTATTTGCCAGGAAGTGATGGGAGTGGTGGCCATGATCTTAGTTTTTTTTAATGTTGAGCTTCAAGCCAATTTTTGCACTTTCCTCTTTCACCCTCATCAGAAGGTTCTTTAGGTCTTCCTCACTTTCTGACATTAGAGTGGTATTGTCGGCATATCTGAGGTTGTTGATATTTGTCCCAGCAATCTTGATTCCAGCTTGTGAATCATCCAGCCCTGCCTTCCTCATAATGTACTCTGCATATAAGTTAAATAAGCAGGGTGACAGTATACAGCCTTGTCGTACTCCTTTCCCAATTTGAAACCAGTCGGTTGTTCCATGTCCAGTTCTAACTGTAGCTTCCTGACCTGCATACAGGTTTCTCTGAAGGCAGATCAGGTGGTCTGGTACTCCCATCTCTTCAAGAACTTGCCACAGTTTGTTGTGATCCACACAATCAAAGGCCTTAGCATAGTCAATGAAGCAGAAGTAGATGTTTTTCTGGAACTCTCTGGCTTTCTCCATGATCCAGCGAATGTTGGCAATTTGATCTCTAGTTCCTCTGCCTCTTCGGAAACCAGCTTGCACATCTGATAGTTCTCGATTCACATACTGCTGAAGCCTAGCTTGAAGGATTTTGAGCATGACCTTGCTAGCATGTGAAATGAGTGCAATGGTGCGGTAGTTCGAGCAATCTTTGGCATTGCCCTTCTTTGGGATTGGAATGTAAACTGATCTTTTCCAGTCTTGTGGCCACTGTTGAGTTTTCCAAATAAAAACCCAACAGTTTACTGTTTTCAGTAAACAGAGCATTCATCAAATGGAACTTAAATACTTCTCATCTTTGTGTCCTAGAGGCACTGCTATCTAACAATTCTGAAATACACTAACTGATGAGGGTCTGTCATCACTGAGGTGTAGCTAACCGGCCACATACGACAGAGGATAGGTGTGCATTAAGCCCAGTTTGCATTCCTCTTTCACCTAAACTATGCTAAGCTTTTCAACTGCCTGCAGGCATGAAGCTAAGGCTGCAAACCTATACAAACATGCAAGTTCAGGTTGTGTATTAAGCATTAAGCTCAAGGGAGCCGATATATGAGTAGGCGTACATAGGGATTGCACTACAAATTACATTGTTAAAGATGCCACCCCTACTCTAGAACTGACAGGGTGAACTTCTACAGTATCTAAGGAACGGATAGGCAGATTTTCAGCATGCTCTTTTGCCCCTTTTAAGCAGATTAACGAAGGATTTTGACAGCTGAAACTTTTTGGACCACTCCACCACAATATGGCCCATTGCAGCTGTTGCAATCTCTTCTACAGATGCAGGAATTCTAGTATTGAAAGGCTGACGACTTAGGTTCAAATTGTAACTCAGTCCTGGTGCAATAGATGGCCTTGAAATAATTTCTACCTCAACCCTAAGCCTCTATATGTAGAGACCATCAAGAACCTACTTTTGGCTCCATGCTGGAATCACTGTAGAATGGCAGGAGACAAAAACAGAGACCATTTGAAGGAAACCAGTCCCCCCTCCCCACATCAGTTGTTGCATCTAATGATACAGTTCCTGGAAAACTGTTAGCCTAATAGGCACAGGTGCAATAGTACTGTTAGGATTCCATCCACTGAATTTTATAACGGGTTCCATGCACGCAGGGTGCCTGTACACTTGCATTTCTCAAAAAGCATCCCAATTCTGTGCCACAGAAGTCACTTTGAAATTCTTTGAGCTCAAAAACAGTGTGCAGTATGACTACTTGTTTGAAGGATTAAAGAAAAGAAGGGGGCAAGTGTCTC
This sequence comes from Lerista edwardsae, assembly GCA_029204185.1. Taxonomy (NCBI): domain Eukaryota; kingdom Metazoa; phylum Chordata; class Lepidosauria; order Squamata; family Scincidae; genus Lerista; species Lerista edwardsae. The sequence goes on from JAJKFI010000065.1 coordinate 6,636,059, forward strand.
ATTGAAGAGAAATCCTTGTTTAAGTAGCTTCTGGATAAAGCCAAATAAAAGTATTTTTCCTACAGAAGAGTATTTGGATTTCTACCCATAAGAGATAGGAACCACAGAACACACAATAGAATCAGAAATTAGTCTTAATCACTATGGTATTTTACTCCTACATCCAAATAATGGTCCTCAGGCCAAGAAAACTACTTTTTATAGCGGTGTTACTGCTGTGTCATATGACTGTCACAAACCGTTTCATACAAATGTACTAGTGAGTGCATTTGTATCCATTCTTTGGCTTTTTTATATTGAATACATCAGCTGTTTTGTCTACTTGATGTTTTCCTACTGCTTCACCAAAGTGAAATTCATTTTCAAACTTAATTTGGTGCAAGACTGGTGAGCAACTCCTTCACTACCACAAGAAGCTTGCAATTAGGTTATTAGCATTCAAGCCTATTCTGTCTGGTATTTGTCGGATTACAGAAACTGCAGAATTCCTGGACCTGGGGGCTTTATTTCTACAGTATATCTTTTTTTTTTTCAAATCAAAAACCACATTGGTTAATAAGACTAGAAACATCTTCAGCTTACCTCATTCGTGCAGAGATCTCCATCAAAGGCATTGCACTGCTGGGAGAGCTGAAAGGGTTTTTGAAAGGAAGTCCAACATGACTGCAGAGAAATGCATCTCAGGAGCAGTGAGCACTTACAACATAATACAGATCAGTTGTAAGAAGATTGCTTTAATCCCCAGCTTGATGTGGGGCACCTCTGTTTCCCGAGTTTAAGCACCACTGCTTTAAAAGCAAATACTGCATGGTGCCTATACTGAAAAGGTACTTCTCGTAAAATGTGTTTGCAGATCTGAACTAGTGTGCTAGAAACAAAATTATTCAGGGCTATGGCTTCTGGAGCTCTATAATCACACACCCCCCCCCAATAACAAACAATTGTCATGACTAATTAGGTCAGGAAGTTATGGAAGCCAGCATTCTGCCAAAGCCTCACAGGCACTTGGTGAGTTGAGTGTAAGTACATAGAGTGTAATTACCATGCAAATCTGACAGCAATGGCTTATTGTGCCAGCAGGACTGCATATAGGATATTAACTCAAATTGGCACCCATGTTCCCTAATAGTTAGCAGGCTTGTGGCAACATTAAAATGGCAGGTCAATTATGATAACATCTCAGGTTTGTTGAGGGTTATCTAGATTTACTGGAATTGCAGTAGTAGAGGCTCAAAGAACTTGGAAACCTAATACTTTGGCAGCCAAAGGCTGTGAAGTGATTTCTAAGTCTACCTAATTTTGGAGGATGGTAGGAAAGAGGAATGACAAAGGGAAAACATACATAAGAAGGAAGAAGATGCAAGTATAAGGGGAGATGGGCTTCTAACTTGGTCTCATATCTTCACTGATGGTTCTTGCCCTGCTTGCTGTCTCAGCTGTTTACACAATAAAACCCAAACTGAATGGTATTGTTGAGTGGTCAAATAAACTTGTTACAAACTGATTTTCATAGCACATGCTGGACTATACTGGTGTTTAGCAATTCTGTGATGCAGCTCTAGAATACATGCTTTATGTGTACTTCCTACAATATAACTGTTGCTGTGCAGTCCATACCCTGTTCCTAGCTACTTCTTAAATATAACAAAAAGCCATTTTAATCGACCAAAGAAATTATTCTATTTCTTCTCTTCCTAATCAATTTATTTATATGGTTTACACTGCAGAACAGCCCAATCTCCTGCCAAAATACAGGGATCCACTCTGTTGCGTGGTACACAATCTATATCTGGAGATGTTCATGTTGGCACAACACCTTCATCTCAATTACCTGCATACTAAACTGTGTTTTTTCTCCCTACATTGAGGCTAGCCGTTTCCCTTCATAGTATGATCATTGTCCTGGCTGCACAGCTCTTACACTTTCCAGGCTTCCACATGCAGCTGCAAAACATGCCTTGGGCTGGTTCTCAGGATGTTATCCATTTCTTGCCAGCTGATTCCTCTACACTATTCTATCTTTCTCTCATAGAACACTTGAAAAATCTCATTCGATTAAAAAAAAATGGGATTATGGTCAGCCTATCTATATAAACAAGAAAGCACTATATAAAGTATAGCATACACTATTCTGGTGTAGTATAGAAAATAGTATTCTAAATACAACAGATCTTAGTAAAAGGGCATTACTTACTTATGACTAACTATATACAGGTAAATCATTTTGGTGTGAGTAGAGGGATACTGTCTGAAGTCCCGTTAAATAATCAATTTTCATCCCATTCCATGACAAAGTATAAGCACACCCACCAAAAGCACCAATGTTTGTTTGAGCAAATTCTGCAAATTACTTAGCAATGCACATTGTCGTGGTTTAATCTGAGTGCAGCAAGGTTTTCCATGTTTGATGTATTAGACATAGAATGCCATGCGTTCTAAATAATCAAGTGCTCAAGAATTACACACACTTTGAAAGGAACAGATTTTAAATAGGCACTTACTCTAAATTGTTATCACAAATATGTTAATCTGTGTTTCATCAACAAATTAACACATGGAAGAACTGGGTCACTATTTATAGGTGGCATTCCACATTTCAACATTCCTTTAAAAAAGTCCCTAAGTCCTGTCTTTGTGTGCCTAAATGTTGCCGAACAACCAGATCCTGCTGGACCACTACCTTCCTGTATATACAGCAAGGAAGCAATTTGGGGCCAAATACCATCTCTGTGTGTGCCACATCTGTCTTGAGTGTGCCGGCACTGAAACTGCAAAATAGAATTCATAGCTGATATGGGCGATGCAATGCAGTACCTCCACTTGCTTTACAGATGACATACTAGGAGCCACTACATTACATAACTGCAGCTAGGTCAATAAGCACAACTAGGCTATTGTAATATATTAATAGCCCCTTCTCTGGATTGGTGACCACTTATCAGCATGTAAACAAATTACAGTCCTCCTCAGCCGGGTTGCTTATTGGTGTCAAAATTGTTTTTGCATTTATAGTCCTGCTATAGTGCACTGGTGCCATTTGAAAGACCAAGCAATTGGGAGTGGGGCCTCACTCAGTGGTAGATCGTATGCTTAGCATGCAGAATGTTTCAAGGCTCAAACTCTGACATCGGCAGATGGCACTGAAGATGACCCTAATTTGAACCTTTGGTAACTTCTGCTAGTCAATCCTGAGCTAATGGACCAACAGTCTGCCTCAGCATAAAGCAGCTTCACATGCTTCTATATTTAAGAATGTGGCTTCTTTAACTGTTATGGCTTCTGCAAGTATTCAGTTTTCCTGCAATTACCAACACAGAAAATTTGAAATTAGTCTATAAAGCAGATTTGAAGTTTCTCCCTACTACCTTTTGTTTTCTTTTAAACATGGAAATATATTTTAACATTATGAGGAATTTTTAATGTGGAAAAATATATCCTTCTGTACAGAATTTAAGAAGCACAAGTGTATTATTAATACATGGTATTTTATATTAACACATAAAAAGTTCTATATTTAATCAGATGCACATTGTAGAATACATAGTGAAATGTTAACACGTTAATGTATTTTAAAGCAAATAGTGTACATATAAAAACAAATTAATATACAAAGTGAAAAACCATTTAATGTACTGACTAAATGGTAGCTTTTTGGTTATTTTTTTTACCTATTTCACCATACCTTAGGTCTTATAGTCTTCATTTCATGTACACCAAACAATAAAATTAGCTATCTACAGCAAGGAAGAAAGGCTAGCTTATGAGTAACTAGGTATGGCAGCACCACTTGCAACTTTTTTTGAAAACTGAAAGGTAACAAAACCAACTAGTTTTAATACTTTTATCTCACACAATAATTGGATGCAATAGCCTTTTAAATATTTTTATATTAAAGCTCAGTAATGCATCTTTTCTGCAAAAATAAGCTTTCAACTGACAAGTCATCTGCAGATGAACATACTGGTATTTATATAAACATATACATGAACACAAAGGCCAATTTTGCCAATATGCAGTCTAATCAGGAGCAAAATATTTCATTGAACAGCTAGGGGGAAAACTGAATACAGACATTTTGAGCAATGCTTTGGTTCATTCTTAAATTAAGTTGGTATATTTCATACCCTGCAGTCTTGATAAATCATTTATTCTGAAAGAAATGGTGCCTTTCATTCATTGTTGCACCAAGCCTAACTGGCTGCATGAATCCCAAGTTGCTTTCCAGAAGCAATAATACAGTTCCCTGCCTTGAATTAGAATACAGGGCTTTCTGAGTGCACCTCTTATTAGCTGCATCTAGTTTGAATGCATTTAAATAGACTCTTGAGAAAAAAATCTACTGCATTAAAAAACTCAACTTCATTATTTTTCACAGCTTTTTTAAATCCCATGTTTTTAAAATTCTGTACATGTATATATAAAAATAATATGGCACAAAGTTGAAATTCTCTAGAAAAAAAAAAGAATCTGTATTGAAAAACAATGTAACAATGCCAGAAAGGTTTTCTTGTCCTATACAAAGTGAGCTTCCCTGTGTTCCAGTTCTTGCATCCGCTTTGGCCTTAATCTCTGATAAGGGGGCTTCAAGTCTGTAGGGGAAAGGGCTTCAGAATGGGTAGTTTGTTGCTTCGCAGGCTGGCAAGAGGAACTCAAGGAGCCCTGGGCAAGCACAGGGCTTGTGGCTAGTCTTGGAGTCTCGTCTAGGACACTTGCTGTGCAAGGTTTTGTGGCAGAACTCTCGCCATTTTGTTTGACGTTATTGTTGCTGGGTGGTTTATAAAATGTCCCTGGCGGTGGCTGCAAAGTTCTTGGTGTTCTGAAAGCAGGAAGGAGATTCAAGTCTGTGGCGTGTCCTTCTATTGTTGTTCGTGCAACCCTGACAGGTACTGTATATGGCTTATTGGGAAGTATGGCATTTACTGAACTGCTAGCAAGATTGCTAGGCGTAGATAAGGCACTTGTGTTGACTGTCTCTTGGGTTCGGTTTTCCTGGGGTATATTGGTCACAATCATTGCTGTCCTTGCAGTCATATCGTATTGTTTATATTGCTTGTCCCAGCTTTTTTTCAGAGTTTGTGGGTCATAACAAGAAAGTCTACAGCCTGCATTAACAGCTGGAAGCAACTGTGTTTCAGAAACTTCTTCAATAACAGGACTTTTGCCAAGTTTATCTGGGCTTAGCCCTACATTTCGGGAGTTTCTTTCATTCAACACACAGGGAGGAAGCATCTGACCTAGGGGTAAACTCACAGGACGAACAACTGGCTTTGTCCTTTGTGCACGTAGTTGAACTTTGGTTATTTGACGATTAGGTCTTAATAAGTGACTGACTTTAACACTGTCATCAATTCGAGGGAGAGAGTGTTCGTTGTCTTGATCTGAAACTGGAGCCACAGCATTGCCTAGAAAAGAACACAGGTTGGTTTGAGGTGTATTTGTCATCAGAAATATTACAAACTTTCAGTAATATTAGCTAGAAACCAAACTGGTCTCTAATGAAAGGAAGCAAAGCATGCTTACAGTAGAAGGCTAAGCTACCCAGAGGGGTTACCAGGCTGCTTTCATTTCTAATGACCCTCAACCTGTCCAAGACAACGTCCATTCTAGGCCATCTGAACAGCATAAACATCAAGTGTAAACTGAAATTCACTTTTCATTAAGATCCTCAATAGAGTAAAATTATGTTGTATTACATGCTATACAACACTACAGTCATTCAGAGGTGTACATAAATATCATTAGAGATGGTAAAACTATTAATTTCTTATCCAGTTAACAGTGAATTCACAAATGTCAGGTGTTGGCAGGGCGAGTATCAAGCGCATCAATCCCCAAGTCAACCTGCTCTGCCTGCAGAAAGTCCAAGGTTCAATCCCTGGCATCTTGAGGCAAGAGCTGGGAAAAAGACTCCTGCCTGAAAGCTGAAAAGCCATTGACAGTACATGCAGACAGCGCAGAACCAGATGAACCACTGGTTTGACTCAGTTTTCCTAACCCAGACTAACCAATCAAGTCATACCAACTCTCTTTATTTGCGTTATTCTTACTCTTCCCAACAGCAGAATTACTAAGCTTTCAAATGAAAGGTTGTGTTTTGTTTTTTACTGTTTTAATGTCCTAATAGCTCTGTTCATCCCCATGTCATTGGACTCAAGGCAAACCAGAGACATAAAGAACTGGCATCGTTCAAAAGAGTGACTGTTACATCCCCTTCCATTGTAGCACTGTAGCACTACAGCAACATTGTGGAAGCAGCAATAGTCATAGATACCAATAAAAGAAGAATCTATTGGACATCCCAGTCCAGCCTCATTACAATGAACAATGATCCAGTTATTAGGGTAAGTTAACTTAGGAGGAATCCAAAACAATGTCCGACAACATAAAGGGCTTCCGTCTTGCTTTTTTTGGAGAAAAGATTGTCAGGCTTGGTAAAAGAGTCCAGACCCGAGATACTCTATTACCTCTGGGAACAACAGCTGTGGCACGGGGCCAGCCATTAGTTACACCTGTGTGCTGGCCTCAGAGCAGTGATGAGAGCAGCTGTGGAGAGATGAGGACATGCCAGACAGCACGTTCTCTATGGCGACCCCAGTCAGGGCTCTGATTGGTGGTAAGGAACGCAAGAGGTACATAAGGAAGGGCATTGCCCCATATCAGTGTGGGTTATATGGAAGGAGGGGGAAATGCTGTCCAACTGTGTTACCATTCACTGTGTACAAGCTCTGTCTGCTGCATCCTGCTATCTGACTGATGTTATGGTGTTTGCCCTTGGCTTGGATCTGACTATGGAGAATTTCAATACACAATATCTTGGCAATGCTTTACGTCTGTGACTCCTTTGCCTCAGTGCCGGAATGCCGAGCCGTGCACCACTAGGCAGCCGCTTCCTCTGCTAACAAAGCCGGGCCTTCTGTTCCAGAGCCCCGGCAACTGGGGTACCTCCCAGTCCCAGTATGGCAACTGGGGCGCACGCCGTGACAAAGATCTCCCTGGCCACAGTTGTAGCAATATTCCCTGCCCTGAAGCAGCTACTTTGGAGTTCTGTTCATACACAGAATTTATTTTGTTATACTTCCAAGAGATTTACTGTAACAAAACTGGGTGGGGCAGAAGGCAATACTCAACAAATTTCAGAAGGTGTAATTCATAGAATACAAGCTTTGGATGGCAACATTCTTGGAAACATCAACTATCAGATTTAAAAACTGTGTATGAAAAAATTAACCACAGGTTTCAATCACTTAATATAAACTCTTTCAATATGGAGTTACACAGGATGAGCCTAGGTCACCCCTAGACAATTTATTTCCTGTATTGACTGGCTGCTCATCTCACTTGGAGAAAGCTGGTGGCAGCAATAGCAACAGCCATCACCTTCCGCTGCTCACTTCCTATACCTCTGGGAAGGGAATGCAAAAATGACAGGTAACAGACATCATCCCTGACAACCCTACTGTACTCTCAATACACTGTTATTTTCTTACATGTGAAAAAGGGGCTCCCCCCCCCAAAAATAGGGCAGAAAGCAGATGTACCACCTCAAGCACAACAATGGCATGGAACACATTTCCTAACAGGTTCAACTGTACATATTCTTGTAATTAAGGAAACTTACCTGATTCTTGTGCGGGAGTAATGTGATTTTCTAGAACTGACGCCAACAATGGCTCTGAGGGAGAATTTCTCCTTCCAACACTTTGATTAGTTCCAAACTGTGAGCTGCATTCTAGGAAAGAAAAAAGCCAACAATGTAAGTAGTACAGACCTCATCAAGAAAACCTATTAAGTAATTCCATGCCAGAGGTATTCTGACACGGCTTTATGGATTCCACAATGTCAGTAAGTTCCCATGAACTCAATATTAGCATATGAAGTTGTTATGAGTATGGCTAATTTGTTCATCCATCTACTGTAACTTACACACAAATATACAGCAACACTAACCTGTCACTAAACCATCAGAATTTCTGTGTCTCTCTTTGCTACCATCTGGTTCTTCAAGCGATGCAACCGTTTCTGAATCTTTACTATCATTTTGGACTAACTGGATGCTCTGTCAAAAGCCAGATTAGAATGAAAATGAAAATTGGGATGAGACTAAAAAAGTGCCGGAATACAACAATTTGAATACAATGAGGTTAATAAAAGTTACAATTCAGGTACTCACTTCTCTTATAGCAGCATGAGGTGCTTTCTTTTGTTGATTTGGTTCCTTATCTTCCACTGAAAAAACAGTTTTAGTACAAGGGTTTTCTTCTGAACGAGATATAGTTGATAGAGGCTGCAATGAGATGTCAAAAATCTTCTCATAATAGGTAATGAGGAGCTCCACCACCCTGGCTTGATATGGATAGTCCACGAGCGAAGAGAGAGAGACTGTAGCATCTGTCTGACGTGGCCTGATCAAAGTGGGTCCGAATATAATGCCAAGATTGCTGGCAGACATTTTATTTTCATCAGACTGTTCTGTAACCCTATAACAATGAACAAAAAGCAGAATTATTAATATTTATCACTTTTCAACAAAAATATTCAGAAGGAGGTTGTTCAACAACTATTATTACAAAGGGAAAATACGATTACCACCTACAAGCAAACATCAAACCTCTATTTTGATTTTAGAGTTAAGTAGCTTAACTAGAAACAAAATACTATTCACTACAAGCAATTTCAGCCAATCCTGCTTAAAAATAACACACGTAAACGTATATGAAGGTTAACCTGAATTCCCTTACCTGAGTAGATGACCAACAAGAAACTGGAGAGTGTTATAATTTGGTGCAGGCAGCAATTTGAGTAGATCTTTGATTTTGAGAATGATCCTATTCAGTTCAATACATACTGACTGCCTTTTCTTTGATCTGGGACTCATCTGTTTCACATCCAGTTCCTCATTAATATTCTGACTCTCTTTTGCAAGTCCAATGAATTCAGTATAAAGCCGAAACAAAATCAAAGGTTCTGGGAGCTGAGGAGAAAACATGAAAACTTTCAGACTGCAATCTTAGCTCATTTCAGCTTATTTCTTTCCTATCGCTACTTACTGTCTAGTTTAGTTGCTTTTCTTTTTATTTACTGGAAGGACTTCTGAGCCTTGCTGATACAGAATTTCATGTGATTTTCAAATGAAAGGGTTGTGAATCATTAACCACCACTTTTGAAATTTGCAAAGCTCTCATCCTAACAGAGCATCCTAGACCTGGGGCTAGTCACCATTTCTCAGCCTGGGGTAGGGTTATCATGAAGACAAGGACTGGCGAGGGGCTTGTACATGCTTAGGCCTGGACTCTAAGGGAGGGTAAACATGTAATGACAAATTTTTTTTAAAAAATGCAAAGAGTTCTAAAAGTATTGTGATCTTTTATGCCGAGAAAGGGGCAGAGAGGAAGTTCACTGCTCAGTCTGTATATAGACGCATTGTGGGGAAGCTTGCTGTCACAATGTTCTGCTCTTGTTTTAGACAGGTGGCTTCATTTTTCTGTTCTCTTAATGGACAGAGGAAACTGTGAGAATGGCAGTTTCAGTTGTACTTTTAGATCTCTTTATACAAAGTAGGTAGGTACTGGTGGCTGTACAAAATGCATTTTAAGATCCATTCAAGATTTGAACTACCCTTTACCAGTAATAAATGCTGGCACACGACAGAGCAATTGGAAGGGACTACTATATATTTAATGTATCTTGGTAAAAGCCTAAACTACCAAAACTGTCAGACACCATACATTTTATTATGAACCAACTTGTTTGGCTGTGCACTCAGTCTGGTTTCCTTTAATAAAAATGGAGAATTGTGGAAGTAAAGCAGGAAAGGATCAATCCTCCGATTCCCTCAATAGACAGCAAAGACCGAAAGGGTTGCCAAACAGCCTCGCCGTTCTCTATTTTTAGTATGTTTCTGGCTAATGTTCAACCAGTGCTACAAAACCAATCCTCATAGACATTTCAATAATATAAAACATACTGTTAAGATGTTATAACCCACTATACTTGGACTTGGACCTTGGCATGCTAGGTATTGCTTGTGACCCAATATTTTCTCCGAAAGCCCAGCAATATCGTAATTACAAGTCTTAGTACTGACATCGCACAAGGATTCACATTCTTCACAAACTTATATAAACAAGTTTCTACTGCAGAGTTTCTCAAACTGTGGGTCGGGATTCACTAGGTGGGTCGCAAGCCAATTTCAAGTGGTTCGTATAGCACTAGGGCAGCCATATTGATGATGGGATGCTGGAAATGGGGGCTGTGTAGTTATTTTGCTTGTGTCCAGGTAGTAAATATTCTTTTTTTCTTTCTTCACTTTGCTATTGGAAAGCAGCAGGGTCTGGTGTCACAATAATGGCACTTCTGGTCGGTCCCAGATAGATCATCATTCTAAAAAGTGGGTTCCGGGGATAAAACATTTGAGAACCACTGCCCTACTGAACTGCTAACAATACAACAGAGGAGATGTTAGTTTAATACAATTTTTGATTTTAATTTATTTTGCTCTTCTACAAGTCTTCCAGTGACCTCTCATCTAAAAATATAGTCAAATCCTAATTTCAGCACCTTGTACTCTCATTCACTGAAAAATCTGCCATGTGTTTTAAAATGCAGCCTAAACAATGTTTTGAAATTGAAACTAATTTCCAACCAAGCATTAATAAAGGATATATTAAAATGTTGCAAATGATATAGTTCACCTACCAGTATTGACCTCCATCTCTACAGAAGGTAATTTGTAAGTTCACAACAAATAAGAAGCACTATTTAGGGGTCAACAGATCAAAAGTCTGATTAAGAAATATTTCACACCCACAGCCACCCTGGGATTTGTGTCATGGTTGAGTGTGGCAAATATGCTACAATAACTTCAGGAATGAATCCCCCCACCAAGTGCATCAGTATTAAAGATAGTTATATAATATTACAACAGAACAATATTCACCAGGTTTACTGGGTGAAACTTAAGCCCAAACAGGAATGAATGTCATATTTTGTTTTTCAAACATAAATAGCAGGTGTGTAAGGTCCTAAACCAAGAAGCTGAAACTAAACCCCAGGGCTAGCAAGCTGAAACAAAATCCAGACAAGAATGAGGTCCTCCTGGTTCTGAAATCCACCAAGCTGATACTGGACTACTGCCCTGCTCTGAAAGGGTTTGCACTCTCCCTGAAAGAGCAGAATTGAGGATTCATTGCTGCTCCTGGATGCCCAGGTGTTGGCCGTGGCCAAGGGTGCCTTTGTCCAGCACCAGCTGCAGCCATACCTGTCTCAACTGGATATTGCTACAGTTGGTGGTCCATGCTACAGTGACATCGTTATACTATTTTAACATGTTCTATTTGGGGTTGATCTTGAAGATGATCCAGAAGTTGCAATTAGTGCAGAATGGGGTGGCTCATGTAATCGGTGGAGCTCAGCAGTTTGTTGGAGCTCAGACTCTGTCGAACTGCTGCTTTAGCAGCTGTATTGGCTGCCAGTACAGTTCCAGCTTATATCAAGCTTATAGACCCTAATCATGCAATAGTTTACACTGCATTCATTTGCCACTAAAATAAACCAGTGATGCATAATTACCTGGCGAAGATACAATTTAAGGACATTACTGATATCGTGTGGGTAGAGTTCCGATAATTCCACCAAGTCTTTTCCATTTTCAAATGCTTGACAAAGCTTTTCAACTCTTGATTTGGCTCCATTCACACGATATATACCCTTAAATACAAGGAACAGTTATAAGCAATTGCAAAGCCAAAATATTTCCTGCGAATTATTCCAGTTAGATGGTTTGGAGATATAGTCTCACAATAGCGATCCTTTTACCTTTACATTCAGGGCTCTGCTTTCAATTTCAGAGGTACACTTTTTGATGATGAAGGGGATCCCATCAGGGGTATTTTTAGCAGCTTGATTAAACTCCACTCCAAATAGATGAAGTCTTCCATGAAGCTTTCTGTGCCCACACTGAATCGCTAAAGTCTCCAAACACTTCTTGTGACAAGCAAGTGAACACTAGAAAGTATAACAAGAGGACATTGAAAGTATTTCCTAAAAGGGAGCAGGGACACAGCATCTCTACTGCTCACACAGTTCAGTTCACCTTGCCCTAGAATGGACTTCAGGTAATACAGTGGAAGATCTGTTTCACTCTCTCTCTCTCTCTCTCTGTGTGTGTGTGTGTGTGTGTGTGTGTGTGTGTGTGTGTGTGTGTTAAGCAAATCCACAGTTGGCCCTCACAGGACCTCCTGGACGTGCCTTTTAGTCAAATCTGGAAAGTGTTCAGAGGCAAGGAAGGCAGCATGCAGCCTCTCCGCACCTCAGAACCCCTCCCAGAAATGACCAGAAGACACCTCCAGTTGCAACCAGGGTGAGTGGGTCCTTGAGGCCCCCCAGCCCCAGGGTTGGCATCCACTTTGAATCAAATCCATGGGTGCTAAACTCATGAGGGGCCACTAAGTGAAATGCTCTTGCACAGGCAGAACAATATTCCACAAAGTTGCTATGCAGAGAAAGTTATCTTTGTCCCAGAAATCACTGTAGTTCATTCACAGGAAGACACTAAATACTTCCTCTTGCATGTGCTTGTTACACTCTGTCTTGCTTGTGCTCATGGCAATGCTTCTTCCACAAGCTGAAAAGTCCTTCTGCTAGCAGTTGTGAAGCACCACTACTGCTAAAACTCTTTCCACATGTGTCAGTGTGGATGCCACCCAAAGTCAAGGACAGATCATTGTTCAAATGTGTTGCGGGCTCAAAAGACTCTAAGACACGGGGTAGATCAAGGCCTCCTTCAAAGCAGAAGGCACCGATTCCTCTGCTAAAGCCCTGTAAACAAGCGGTTTCCAAAGTGTGGGATGCAACCCACCCCCGAGAACCTTTACTGGGCCATTCCCCTTTTGGGGGACTCAAGGGCACTCAAGAGGTTGTCCCCTTACCTGGGTGGTTTAGGGGGCCTCTTGTAGGATTGGGTAGGCCTGCAGCCCCCTCTGTGGGACTCCCCAATGCAGTGAAAAGCCCTGATTTGCACTCAAAAGCACCCTTCCATTTTTTTTAGCAGATATCTAGAGATATTCAGAAATAAAATCTGGGACAGAGAAAGCATGCAACTTACCATTGCACTATGGTCACTACCCTAGCTAGTTCTTTTATAACATTTGATCCCAACCTTCTGTCAAGAAGTTTATGTTTGTGCACTTAGTTCTTCCCTGCCCATTTTATCCTCATGACACATACTAATGTTAATATGAAAGCTAATAAAACTAAGGTCATTTGATATTATTTGCAACTGAGTGGGGACTGAAACTGGAGTTTCCCTGGTCTGTCCACAACACTATCCACTGGATTTCCACAAGCCCCTCCAGAGCAGAATCCTGTAGCTAGAGAAATATGAAAGCAAGGCATACTAATTTTCACAAGACCTGACTATAGTATACCAAAGCCTCCAACAACCCTTTCGGAGGAAATTAAAAACAATACTTTAATATCCTACCTCCTCACATTCTGCTCCATGGAACACCACCAGACTATCACATTCTCTGCATTTAGATGGAGCCCTTAGCTTCCGCAGTTTGTGGGTTTGTGCTGCCTTAGACTGAAGAGTGTTTCGAAAAGGTCCAGGCGAACTAGCAATTTCAGTCGCAAGATCATTTAAACCTTGGGAAACAATGTTATACTATTAGCTCTTTCACAGACAATGAAGATGTCAGAGCAGAAGAATAAGCTTTAGAAAGTAGGTTTTTCTTCATGAATGAAATATATAGTAGCAGCTCCAGGCATGAGACTGACTGAATGCCAGCTGGGTGGGGCACGGCAAACTGAAAAAGGGTGCCTTGAACCCCATGTCTGTCCATCACCGCTCCTGCCTGTGGTCCAGCAAGCTGTTTTGACCCGTTTTCTGTTCCTGTTTGCTGAGAGCAAGCGGAAGACCACTGGGACAGCAGCAGCCCACCTCTTCCTCCAGCACCACCACTCCAGCAAAAAGTGCTTCTAAGAATTAGCACCACAGCAATCCTATTTTGATCACTCACTGTCACAACAGACAATATTACTCCATTTCCCTTCTTGGCCATCTAGCAAGAAGGAGAACCTCTGCCTGGTCCTGTTGAAACCAACATGATAAGCAAGCATGCTGGGAGCACTGCTCATCTTGCTGGTTTCAAGCACGGCTGATGGATGCAAGCAGTGACAGACCTGGAGGTAAAGGAAGGCATGGTGCTCCAGCTTCTTCTCCTTACCCATCTGCCTGCTTCTTTAAGCAGCTGGGCAGGCAAAAAGAAGATGGCAGCAACCATAACTGCAGTGGTGGGCAGAAGTTGCCTCTGAAAACCAGAAGTGGCTTCCAAAGGCTTCTGCAGGCCATTCTGAGGCCTCTGGAGGCAAATAGTGGTTTGCCAGCCTAGTGCGAAACAGGAGAGGCCTCTGGAGGCTCCAGGTAAGCAACTGGGGTGAACAGGTATGTGAATCCTCTGTATTAGATAGATGGTTAAAACCTGTGGATATGGAACCCGTGGAGGTCCACTGTATTCACTGAGAAAATTCTCACAGGATTGTACTATTTTCCGGAGGGGGGGGAAGGAGAAAAGCGGAATTCTTACTGTGAATAAAGCTCCATAAATATATAAATTAACAAGTCATGAAATGGGTAGCCAACAATCCTTTTCCCTGATACATAACCATTTGAGTAAAAGGATGCATGTGGGATATTTTGACATTTAAAAGTTTTAGTGGCGCTATAAATGTATGTGAATGCTTGCACACACTTCCAAACACATCTTGGAGGCTCAGTCACATTTTGAAATAAGGCCTAGACATTAAGACAGAAACTCGAACAAGCATGTGAAAGATTGCAGTCTTAAAAAGTACTGGGGAACAACTGTCGCATTTAAAAATTATTTGAAATGCCTCAGTTTTGTACTTCTGCTTTTGAAAATGTTAGGTTTTAAGCAAGTTGTGCATTTTTACACGCTCAGGCATATTGTGAACTTTCAAGTTTCCTAACATGTCACTTGAGCCAGAAGAGAAACTGCTTACTTATTCCATTCCACACTGCTAGAAAACAGGTACTTAACAGATACATTAGCATTATGGCTGAGCAGCCAAGCCTCTTTTTTCCCAAAATTGCA
This sequence comes from Lerista edwardsae, assembly GCA_029204185.1. Classification (NCBI taxonomy): domain Eukaryota; kingdom Metazoa; phylum Chordata; class Lepidosauria; order Squamata; family Scincidae; genus Lerista; species Lerista edwardsae. Next base: position 6,651,172 of record JAJKFI010000065.1, read on the forward strand.
GATGAGAGTTCCAGACTTTGTTGTAGTGTAACCTTGCTTAACTATAATCTTCTTCTTTGATGCAAGAAAGCAAACATTTTCACCTGCCCTCCTGTCTGTTCTGAGAGACAGGGCACTCAAATATAGGTAAGCATTGTGAAGCTTGCTTATGTCAAGCTGAGTGTATTCAGCTTACCACAGTCGGAAGGAGAAGGTGGTTCTCTCTCATCAAGATCATCTGCAGATGACATGGTACCAGTAGATGGGGTTCGGGGAAGCCTTCTTTTAAAGTCTCCTAGGAAAGATATAACGGATTTTTAAAAGTCTGCCCTGTCACTTCCTCTTAATACAAGATTCTTCCAATACTCCGTGCCCACGATACATTTTAAACATATGAAGATTAATGTCAATAGATTATTTGTACCTGGACTTGCAGATGGAGAGTCTACAGAGCGTGACTCACTGCTTCCTCCTGCACTTTCAGAATCACTGCACATTCCTCCGCTTTGGTTACCAACAGACCAGGATCTGAATGGTGGTGGCCCTCGCACAGCTTTAAAAATAATAATCTATGTTTAAATTACTGTGGCATCTGCTTCAGTTGCAAATCAGTGATCCCTAAACTTTTAGGCAAACTTTCAGAGTTAAGTGGAGAGAAAGCACCCTTTCCTTAATGGGTTTAACTTAAGGTGTGCAAATGTAAAAATTACACATCTTTCTGTGTATGAGCCTCTCTCCTAAACTCCTCTTCTCTCTCCTCAGAGGGCAAAAAATTCTACCGCATCTGTTGACCAGGAAAAATAGAATACTATCCACTGCAGATACATAGCACAGTTAATCTCTGCAACTGATGGGAAGATGGCAAGGCCAGAACAGTCAACACCAGCAGGTTTCTTTTGACACAGTAACGTGTCTTGTCACACAGTTTGGGGATTGTGGAACGAAAGACATCAAGTCACAAAAACTAAATACATAAAATAGTCACTAAAACATTTAAAAAGTTGAATGAACTCATATGGGTTAAACAAAACATATCCAATCTTCTATTACTGAAGTCATGCATTTCAGCATTTTCCACATCTGGTGTGCCCAATCTGTTGGCACTAAAAAAGAATTGCTCAGGTTCTAATCACATCTGGGCTGCTGAAATAGCTATAAATGTTAAAAGTTGAAAACCCATATGCCAACAGTCTCAAAAATTATCCAACAGTAGCTTAAAATTATGACCCTTTTATCTATTATACGATCAATTTAAGTAATGGCAATGTAATATTATAACAATCCGCTAAAGACTAATTAATTATGCAGAATTAGAAATCTATTGAAACATTACCAGAGACATCTGTACTGCTAGAAGATCTTTTTTCTCCCATCTTTTGAGAGTGGCGACAGGTTGGGCTCCCAAGATTGTCAAGTGACTGAGTGGGGAAATCCCCTGAACATTGGGATAAATTTCCTTGTGATGCATGGACATGGTTTAACCGTTTGCTGAAAATCCTGGTGAACAGAAAACATTTTTTTTCTGAAACCAGAACTGGCAATGTTTTCAATAAGCCTTGAAAGGAAGTGTAACTACATTTACTTGTAAATTCCAGTGAACCCAGTGCGATACTAAACAGTTTAAGATCAGCAGTGATGTCATTCAGGGGGAACGGACCAGAACTGGCGTTCCGGATCCTAACGGGCTCTGTGGCTGGTTCTGGGTTCCCGACAAGTGCCAATCAAAAGTGAGTTCCTGTTCCTAAATCATTTGAATGACACCACTGAAGATCAGGCACTTAGTCTTAATAAATTTCATGTTTTAAGACAAAAGACAAGACCAAAGAGAGGCACATCAGAGATCTCAATGGAGTTGCATTGGCATAAATGTGGAAGAATATTTCTGGGCTGAGAAGGATTCATCAGTGGCACAGCTATCTATTACAGATTAATTAAAATTTGAAGTCAAGACAGATTCTGAATTAAGCTTTATCCTTTCAGTTCAAGTGTGATCTCAAATGCTTGTTTTTCCAACTTAACATTAAAAAATAATATAACACCCTGAAGACAGAAAGAACTTGTTAATCTTGTTTAATAGCAGGAAGTCTTTGTTTAATCACCTCTTCTCTATCCAACAGAACAGAATATATATTTCCCTAAGGATTGATCACAACAACATTGATATCATAAGCCTGATCAGAAAGGCTAATCTAAAATAGGAGAATATTAACAACATGAACCAGTTAGGAATATGTCAATGAGTGCTTACTTCCAGTAATATGGGTGCTTACTTCCAGTAACTTAATGCAGATGCACAATAAAAATGCCTTTTATATCTGGAAGGCAGAAGCATACATCTAAAACTGATTAATGAATGGGAAGTAAGAATCAAGGGTGCACCTTTGAACATCATGGCCAATATTGGCTCAATCTTTAAATTAAGTGTTTTGAAAAAGATGAAATTCTTCTTTGGTGTTTTAGAAGCACAGAACAAAAGTTTATGTGAATAAATTTTTTTCAACTATTCGATTAATACATTGCAGAGAAGGATGGAAGAACTCAAAGGATTAACAGACTAAACAGAAGAATAGTATCTAAGTCTGCACATTGCTTGTGTTATCCTGCCACTTCTTCCTGAACCACCCCGCCAGCCTGAAAGCAGGCCAACTATGCCCAGTCAACCCAAGGCAGTCTGGATCAGCTGCTGCTCCTCACCATGGCCTGGCAGACCAGCCAGGGCCCAATAGGGAGCAGCAGTAGATGTGAATCTTCCTGACTACAGTGGTGAAGGTAGACTGTCAATCACGTACTTCTATCTTCATCAAGTATTATCAATGCTTCCTAGCTGGGAATAATAATGAAGAACTGGGCAGTGAATGGGCAAAAATCCTGCTCTACCACTACCTTTGTAGCAAAGAATGGTGAAATGAAGGAGGACTTGCCCTGTCTGCTGCTTGGTTACCAAATACAATGGCAAGGGGTGGGGAAAGTTAGCAGAAGCAAATGCTTTCTAAAATAAGGGAGATAACTAATTAGGGGCCTTTGCAGGAATTCTGCCCCAGGAATCCCCAAAAGTTGGAGCATGGAGATCCATTGCTGGTATGCTTAGCGGGGATGTTGATTAATGACTTAGGATTGTCATTAATGAGAAATCCATCAAAAGCCTTTTCTCCACAAAAACCAGAAACAACAGCAAATATAGTATAACCAAACATTTGTGACATCAATATTGTCCCAATCCCCTCCTCTTCTCAAAACTATTTACATGAATATAATGAGTAGAAGTAACTGAAAAGCAATTGTTCAAGCTTTCCATCCTGCTGTATCTGAAATTTGCCAACAACCAAGTGACTCTCATAATACTCCTTCACAAGTGCTGTAATATTTATCCAGTTCTCAAATATTCAATACACATTATACTCTACTGAGCTGATAATGGGAGGGGGTACAAACAACTAGTAAAAGTTACACTGGTATGACATTGTTTTTGGTCATTATGCTCAGAGCAAGCAAATAGTTATCCGTGCTTCTTTGGACTTTGGATAAAGGACTATTATCTTTATTTTAATGAGCTAAGATTTTGGTAATGTGCTTGCTACACGGGAGATAGTCAGAAAGTCCTCTGATAGTGGCAGTTGTACGAAATAACCAGTTGAGTTTTGGTTGCACACGCCTATTATTACAGCACCAGTGTATACTGGCAATATTAACAAAAGAGGCTCCTGCTCTGCAATGGGTATCTATGCATACAGCGGTGAGAAACAACTGCAATTACTGATGAACCTGCAACTATAGACACCTGCGACCAAAGCTTTAACTGGTTATTTTCCTTATGAAAAGACTCGCCTGTCTTTAGACTACATTTCCATTCATTCTGTCACCATTTAGAGGCTGAACAATGCCTGACTTATTAAAATGACAAGCTGCTTTTTTGCTTTTATTTTCTCTGTACACTCCTTTGGCATTTTGCTCATATTTACTGCCAAATAAGCAAAGATAGTATCTGAGCTCTCACCCTCCGGTCTGGGAGCCCTGAGTTTCAAATGAGCCTGATTCAATGGGATCATCATCTTTTGGCAAATTCTTCACAAATTCAGAGAATTTCTGTCCTGGGTCATACAGCTTGGCACTCTCACAGAGGGATTGAAAGTTAACTGGAAGAGACACAACTTGGGCATGCTGCATCTGGAACAGGTTAACTGTTGCCTGTGTGGAAGAAAGACAAAGCATTTCAAGTCACCATTTATGCTTTTATACTTCACTTTCTCCATCGCTAACACCTACGGAAAATAGTTCACAACTGATCCTTCCTGGTATCCAAAAACATCACAATTCTTAACAGGTCTTCTCAGAAGGAAATTCCATCAGCTTCATTGGGACTCAGTCCCAGGTAAATGCATATAGGATTGCAACTTAAGCCACACTGCATGTCACCATCGTACTTACAGCTTTCTTCTGTAGTATTTCACTTGTTTATTACCCTCCCCAAGAATTCTTAGATTACATATATTTATCTTTTTTAAAAACATTCCTGCCAGTACAGAAAACTTATGAATGAAGGAGGACTGCGAATTCTGAATGTCTGTGAAGGCATTCTTTTGTCAACACATTAAACTAAGCACACCAACAACACTGAAGAACACACTGAAAAATTGGATAACTGTTTGGAGAAACAGTAATTTTACAAACTGTAAAAGTGAATTGCAATGTCTGTACTTGGCAAGCATCAGCTTGACGTAACAGGAATAAGCCAGAATGGCCTTTAATACTGAAAGAGGTTGGAGCCTCAATTTTCTCTATCTAGGGTTCTCGTCCCACCAACTTCAATCTAGCAATTTACAGTACTGTATAATTACATAACCATGTGGAACACACTTCCCTCATTGCTAACAATGAGCCCATCTTCCATTAAGGGCTTAGAAGACTGGGAACGTTTTCATATTAGTTCACTGGATTTCTCATGTATCTGTGAAGAAATACTACAAGGATACATTTGACAAGTATATGTTTGCGTCATACTGCCACATAGCGTTTACCACAAATTGCAAGAGGTATTTTGCAGCTTTAGTTAGCAATCTAGGAATCAACATCAACGTAATGTATAATTTAGGAAAACGTGTGATCACCCACATAATTTTTTAAAACTGACTTAATTCTTAACAAAAAAAAACTAGTCTTGAATTTGAAATTAGTCCAATAGTTTTGAATGTATAAGCCTTATGTTTAATGGCTTTCATATCATCGACCACCAACTGATACAGGAGCTTAATAAGGTTGCAATTGCTATGTTCTCTACTTGCTAACTTTTAGATTCTTAATTCATAAAATGACTTACTCACATTATGCCCCAGAATACTTTGTGTCTTCCAGGTAGCACTGGTGTGAAACCCACTCACTGCATATACTCAAATATAAGTCGATCTCATGGGTAAATCGAGAGCAAATTCTAAGCCCAAAATAATAGAATTTGCTATGACTCATGCATAAGTCGAGGGTGAAACTTAGGGGGCGGGTATGAAATTCTTTGAAAATGACTTGCCAGTAATTGTTCTGCAGCAGCAATAGAAAGCCAACCAAAAAAGGAGCTATTTCACATTCTTCTGAGGCAGCACAGAAATGGAGCTATTCTCCAAACAAGAAGAGAGATGAAGGTGCTTATTGGAGTTGTAGGTTTTGTGAGGAATACAGCACAGCACTTCCATAGCAGCAGCCTTCATAATGACTACAATTCCCAAAAGCACCTTCACCTCTCTGTCTGTTTGGAGAAGGAAAACGGCTACTGGTTTTTTGCTTGCTGTCTGTTGGTGCCTGAGAACAATTACTGGTAAGTAAAATTGCTTCGTTTTTTTCTATTCCCCCCCAGCTTTCTGCTTCTTAGCCCAGACCCTACCCAAGCTGCTGTTAATAAAGCTTTTAACTGTATTGATCCATGTATAAGTCAATCCATGTTTTCAAGGTCAATTTTCAGGCATAAATTTTTAGACTTATACATGAGTATATACAGTAGTCAGCCATATTGTGTCCCAGAATGTCATGTGGCCTTTCATTCTGGGGCACAATCCAGAAGCTGCAAGGCATTCTGGGATGCAACATGACTGCCATATCTGAAACAGCAACTAATAAGTAGTGCCTACTTTTCAAGCAAGAATCAGACTCATTATGTACTGCAGGGTGATCTTGGGAGGACAAGCACTAGTAATATTAGCCAATTCATTCAAACAATAGTTAGCACTAATATGTTAGCACTAATATGAGAGAAGGAAGCTATGAGCCAAGAGGCTAGGAAGTAGGGAGAACAGCTTGCTCATGATCCTCTGTATAAGATCATAAGTTGTTTTTTTTTAAATTAAATACACTAGTCATTTTGGTAGCAAGTCTTCACAGAAGGATATAATCATCTTCATGCTTCTAGGGTACCCAATGTTAACACACTGCAATTTTCTATTAATTTTGAAGACATTAAAGCACATAGCCTTACCGCTTTGAGTGTAAGGTCACACTGATAAACAAGTTCCCGAAGTTGTGTTAAGATGTCACTTTTGAAGTTTTCCAACTCATTTCGTTTTTCTTCAACTTCAGCCATACTGGCTTTGAAATGTTCACTGACTTCTTCAGCCTACAAGAAAGCAAAGATGCAGTAGGCAAGTGAAGAATTGTCTATAAAATACCCTTCCCAATTGTCCTCAAGCATCTTGTACAAAAGGGCTTATTATTATGTCACTCTGCTAATAGCTAATGTATGTGACAACAAGATCTACACACCAAATCTTTGCAGGAACTAAAGAATATCTCTCAATGCTAACATTTCTGAAGTCCTTACTTTTTGAAGAGCTTCTTCTTCCAGCTTTCGTTTTTTCTCCAGTTTGCTGGGATCTTTAATAATGCCACCATTAGAGGTCAAATACTCCTCCTCAGCTCGAGCAGTTGATGACTTTGCCTTTTCATATTCATCTTGTCGTTGAATATATAATAGCTTTGTTTTTCTTACTGTGGATTCCAGTTCTTGCTGTTCATTATATAAAAAACATACATTAAATGTCTTATCAGTTTATATTTGGTAGCATACCACTTGCTATCCCATTGCTCTATTTTTCTAGCTCCAACCACCCTTTAGTTTTAAAAATATATGAGATACTGACAGATATATAAGGACAAGAGTACATAAAGAATAGTGAGGCATGTTTTTTATGCTAGAAAGGAAACGAAGTAGATAAGTAGAAGATTTGTTACAAAAAATAGTGCTGATTAATTTTAACATTACGGAATGCTTATAAGTAGGCAAGTTTAAATGGCAGCTTAGAATTTCTGCTCACTAAACACAATGAGTAATAAGCACAGATACCAACCATTTTCTTTTGTTCTCGTTGCCAAAGCTCCTTGATCTCCTTCCTTTGTTTATCCAACTCATTTTTTCTTCCAAGGAGTGGCTATGTAAGAGAAATCCAGCAGTGGCATAAGGAATTGTCAGTGGTTAAATATATGCCTGTGGGCTATACATCTAGAAACAGTTCTTTTAAGAAAATAAAAATTACCTGAACAAGCTTATTAGTTTGGAGACCTGCTGCTGTTTGTTGCCAAAGCTGACAATTCGCTATATCATTTTGGAAAGCATTTATGAATATTGATTGGAACGGCATATAATCCTACAATTCAGAACATGGGAAGTAATATATTTAAAGATTAGTACACTATACAGTTCTAATATCACCTCAGATTAAGTGAAGAAGTGATTTAAACAGATCAATGTCAAAACTAAATTGTGAATGTTGCATAATACCCACAAATGAACCTTATGTCTACTAATAAAACATGGTTAGGAAAAGAATTTTATGACTATTTGTTATTCAACACATGAAATACTGGAGAACAAAAGTTAGCAATGTTTAAAGCCATTCAGAAGTAGTATTAAAGCTATTCTGAAACAATGCTACAGAAGAATAGGATGTTAAAGTTTTTGCTTTTAAAACTAAATGTTTAGAATAGAATAGAATTTTTATTGGCCATACATAGAATTTCACCATACATGGAATTTTACTTCGGCCCAAAAGCTCTCACATATATCTTAAACTAATAAATGAAGATTGTACACACTTTATCACTTAAATCTCCACTATCAAATTCCTTTTAGAATAGGACATTCAAGTAACAAGATTCAGAGTAAAATAATTACTATGGTATTACCAATATTTGAGATAGCAAAACATGACTCCTATTGAAATTTATTTGAACATCACCAAAAATAGTGTTTTTGGATAGAAATGTTTAGCATATTTTTTATAAGAACTGAGTACTCACCTGGGGACCAATAATAGTCTTGGTTGTTTCTGCTATTTTTGCCAGATTTTTAGCACACTCCATTTCTGTAGGGGGAAAAAAAAACCCAGTTTCAGGTAGTAAGTGTAAATGGGTAAGAGCAAATATAAACCTCGCTCTAACCTTCACTGAACAAGATACAGACACTATTCTGCTACTATCTTTCAGTAACAGGAAACAAGCAATAGTTCAATTCATTTCACTGAAGAGCTACTAATTTAGAAATCACATTACTGACAGTCTATAGCACAATCCTGATAACAGATTTAATTCCATCATGACAAAGCTCATTAGGTGCCAGAAAGAGCCACTCACCCAAGTTCAGCTTTTTCTCTACCCATGCAACTATGTCCTTTGTATATTTTGACCATGCTTTAGTATAGGACAGAGCAGATTCAATTCCATTGTCGTTTCTTAAGAGAACACTATCAATTTCTTCAGCTCTTAGATGCCCTGAAAACAAAGTGTCAAATGCAAAAAAGTGAATTTTCGACATGACCACACACAGCAACAGCAAAGCCAGTATCAGCCAACTGTGAAGACTAAAGCAGTTCTTATCTTAGAATCTCTTTAATGCTAGTTGACAGTAAATATAACTGACAGGGTTTTAGCCCAAATTAAAGGGCCACAGAATTATATCTTAATGAATCATTATGGCTAACAAAATTTTCTTCAATGACTTAGAAGAAGTCTTCTATTTAAAATAAATTTTAGAAATAAATTCAAACACTCCCCATTCTACACAGGTTTTGAAATTTCAGTGAGATTAACCTAATCCTAAACCCACTGCTTTGAAATACCAGTTATTTCCCCCCTTCAGTATTAGAATAAGCATGGCATGCTTCGTTTTTACACATTTTTACATCTGCCTAAAATTGTAAGTAACAGCCAAAATATTCACATAAGAAATGCTTACCTGCTCCTTGAATGTCATCCCTTTCATGCAGCAATCCCCCAGAATCCACATAAAGATTTTCAAAAGACTGCCATATAATGAAATACAGCCTGTTAGCATCAACTACAGAAATAATTGACTAAAAATTATAGACGTAAGCTGTACTACACACACACACACACACAGAGTTTTATTTGCCTTCCTTTATTTGTGGTACTGACACAGCAGAAGAACGGCATGGAATGCACTCATGCCTAATAACTTCAATCCTCTTTTAAATCTACAATGGTTGAAGAGGCCAAGGCAATTTAGATACCAGTGAAAACTTTACATGTGTCACACATTTTCAAGCAGCCTTTTAAAGCTTTGATGGAGCTGATTACTTAACAAAAGGAGGCAATTTTTCTCTAAAGAAAAAAATGGCTAATTTATAAATGGACTTTCTGTGTAGTCAAAGCATGACCCCAAACACCCTTTAGACTTTGCACAATACTCCAAAAGTTCCTATTCAACACCAATAGTAGAATACCCTACTCATGCGAAGTAGATGGAAGGACAGAGTTGCTTCCATTTTCTCCCATTTAGAAAAGAGGCCGGGTGCCAATCACAGTGAAGAAAAAGAGAGGTGGCCTCCAAAAAAAACCTAAACCAAAAAAGGTTCATGTAATGAAGTAGTGAGGCACACCTTGCTGGCATTGGCTATTTGAACAGCACAGACAAACCCGCATGCAGATGAGCAGTGTAGTGAAACCCATTACCCATAAACATACAGTTTGAAAAGGGATTCAGAAAACAATAAAGGCACTGGGATTAAGGGCAGTTATATTAACTGTAATTAATATTCCATTAGGTGTCAATGTCACTTGCACAATCACAGGCTGTGCAACAGTCCCAAAGTAATATCATTCAGTGGAAATAACTTCATTTTCCCCTGCGAGAAGCAGTGCTTTTTTGATGCTTGCAAAATGTGAAATCCCCACAACAGAAATCAGTCTTGAGGAAAATGTATCTGGACTATGCAAAGGAAATGGAACCCAAATGTACATTTAATAAATGGAAACACAAAATCCAGTACACACCATTTCAATCACCTGTAAAATAAGGATATTATGCATGCTTATCAACCATGCATATATTCAACCAATCGGAGGAGGCGACTGGTGGTAAAAAGATCAGGTTCTTCCCTTCTAATATATTAGGAAAGCTGCCTTTGGCTGAAGATGGAGTACAGTTTCTTCAAATAACTAATATGTCGGAGATACTATTGCGCATGGTGTGCATATTCACAACCCACTATGGTCATTTGAAGACTTTTAAGTGCTTTAAAAAACAAAACTCGAATCTCTCAAAGAGGACCATGGGGAAAAAAAAAAGAAATGAATGGGAAATTATAGGAATATAGTGTCTTGAACACTTACAAACTAATGCTTGTTTTAGCAACTGGAAAGACCCAGGTTCCAACCCATACCCAGCTATGAAGCTCGCGGGTTGACCTTGGGTCTGATGTGAGAACCAAGGGAAAGGGAGGGGGAGAACCACATCTGCCAGCCGAAGCTTCCTGAAGGACAGACAGCACATACATGAAATAATGTCAAGTTGATTTGAGCACTGCCTTGATTTCCCAGAAAAAGAGCAATACCATGTTCTAATCTAAGGAATATATTATAGTATGCTACAATTATGTATGAAGTCAAAACATTTGCACATTGAACAACATGAACTTGTATTAGACCAAGGGTCTCCAAATTGTGGCCTGGCCACAACAAGAATTTATCCGGCCCACAGCAACTTCAAATATTTGACATTTTTACTCATTATATACCATTTGTCAGTTTAAGCATGGCATTGTTCCTTTGTAAACGTCACATTTCTTTTTTGTACTGAATCAAATCATGCCGATTACAAAAAAGATACAAGCAAAACTTATTTATTCATTTAAATTTCATTAATTCAGAAATCTGAATTTTTTTAGCCCACAAAAATCTGTAAGTATACAATGTGGCTCTTGTACTGGAAAGTCTGGAGACCTCTGTATTAGACAATGAAATGTCAAGTAGGATTGGCATGCTAATACAATTCGCCTTTCTCATCTGTGAGTTAAGCGCCCACGGATTTGATGCAGCAAGAGTGCCTACCATATTCAAAGGGCCTCAAGGTGAAGTGTTTTTCTGTCACTTTCGGAAGGTGTGTTGGGGTGCGGAAAGGCTGTGCACGCCCTCCCTAGGTCTCAGAAAGGCACTTCTGGTTTTTGCCAAAACCCGGAAGTGCCTCTCAGAGGCCTCCAGAAAGTGGTTTCTCCAGGCCCCAGAACACCTCTTGGACACGATCAGAAGGCACTTCCGATTACATCCAGGATGTCCTTTGATGGCTTTCCACATCCATGGAAATTGGTATCTGTGGAAGGTCCAGCAATAGATTCCTGCATGGTTACCGAGTTCCCACTGCAAGTTATTGTCAGTTGATAATCTTTCTTTGTGAGCAAAATATCCTATGAAATTATTATTCACCAGCAACTCACAACTATCAAAATGCTTGAGATGGGCAAGAATGCCTCACTGTTATGTGATTTCTTCATGAAGTGTGTCTATAAACTGTTGATGACCCACCAAAAAGTAGCAGTGTCATCACAGATGCCAACAGCATAGTGTACAAGTGGGACCTCTGTATCTGCTGGGGTTTGGTTCTGGGTTTCAGGCTGATACCAAAAACTGTGTTAAAAGCAGTTAAAAGAAAACAAAACATGAATCAGTAATTAGAACTGCTGTTTTTCAGCTTGCTCTGAGAAAAGTAACTCCTCCCTTCACCCTCGCTTGCTGAAGCTTGGAATGTGGAATAGAAGTAATCACTTCTGTATTCCATTGTTCAGTGAGCCAGGGTTGGGGGTGGTCACTTTTCTCAGAGCAAGCTGAAAAATAGCAATTCTAATAGCCTGACTCCATAGAAAAGCAGTTTTTAGAATGAAGGGATGTGTTTTTTTCCCCTTTCTCCAGTGGTCAACAGGGTCCTTATCTGTAGAGGCCATCAGTGTTGAGTAATCTATGGATCAAAATCAGTGCATAAAAAGGTTGGACTATACATCTAAATCAACATCCTAGAAAAGCTGATATGTAAGATATGTAAATATAAAGTATTTATATATGCAAGTGTTATTACAGCAAGTATTATTACACCTAAGCCACTTTTCCATCGATGAAACTGACATAGTCATACTAGCTGTATCTTATAAAAGCCCCTTGAAACACACTACAACTACTGTGTTGCATTAACTTCCTTGTTAATCTTGTGCTATTTGAAAGCATTACAGTTGTATACATGTAAGGTACTTTCAACAGCATCCCCCTTTCAAACTTTAATTCATGCAGATAGGGTTACAGAAAACAGAATTTCCAAATTATACACAGCAGCCACTTTTCTGGTAATTCTTCAACAGAGTTATTAGCCACCTTTGAGGATAATTAAACTGATTACATTCTAGTAGTAATTTCAAATACTTAAAAACTAAAGGGCAACATCAGTAATTTCTCTTATGCTTCCCATTTCTAGTGTGAGAAAGAAGCAACACCAACTTCATGAACTGCTTCATAGATTACTCCACCCTGAATTGTTTGGCCAGCTGCCAAGGAGGAAGCCTTGAAAGCCCATCATGAAATTCTACACTTCTTGTGTCTTATTGTGCTCTATTAACAATGTCTTTTGAACAAGACACACCTACCCCTGCATCAACACTGTTTTAAAAGCAGTTCCTGTGACTTATCTCCAATACATGCAAACAGCATGGTGGCTAAGGGAATTTCCTATCTATCCTAATCAACAGGATCAAATCTCTGTTGACATAATCTATTTTAAATTTAGAGTGTGAGCTTTCAGTTTCTACTCAAGAGATTTGGTTCATGGTGTCACTGATATGCACATAGTACTCCTCTCCCCCCCCCCTTTTTTAATCAAAGCCCCAGGAGTTTGCTGAAGGAAGAAGTGACAATTGGAAGGAGTTAAACTGAATTCAGACAAGTTGGAGGGACCATTGGTCAGCAGATTCATCAATCTAGCATTAAGTATACAGCCTGTTTTGGAGAGGAGCCTAAACAAGGTGTTGATCCTTATGAAATAGGTCTACAACTTCGAAGTTCCCAAGTGTTGAAGGTCAGGTGGTGCTATGGCCAACAGCATTTTTGTTAATGGAAAATGACAGACCTGACAATTGACAAGGAATTCCTTGCACCTTGCTCCTGCTCACCCACTCCAGCCTTTAGAGAGAGCAAACAAGAGAAGCAGGGTTTTCCTTCTCCAGCAATGATAGCTGAGAATTAGGATGGTTTCCTAAGGGCTTTTGGGATTTCCCTGCTACTAGGCCAGCAGATCACCACTGCTTGGAATAAATTGCCCTTATGTGGCCTTGGCCAGGTTGCAGAGTCCAGCCAGGTCCTTGGTTAAAAGTACAATTTAATGCCTACTATATGACAGAGATCATGGTGAAGAAGGGTTGCTTTTCTCTTATCACTGTGGCTGCAGAATGTCATTCAGTGAAGCCGCATTGTGCAGGGCTTGTTACATGTAACATACATTCTCTCAATGCCCACTGTGATACTGTTGCAAAGTTCGACTAACTTGGGATTCTACTTTGACATAATCTATTGATGTCCTTCAGGCAACTGTCTGCCCAGTTATTTGGGATTCTTTTCAGTTTATCCAGAAGCAGTGTGTGGACAGGATTTATCTGGCATGCAAGACCTGAAGCTTGTCCTCTTGATCCTTGCCCAGTGGGATTATTATGATCTGCCCTCTCCTGAAAAAAGCTCCCTCCAGACCCAATTAAGACCAGATAGTTTCTGGCCAGTGTCCAATCTCCCATTTTTGGGCAAGGTGACTAGCTCGATGGTGGCTAGCTCAACTCCAGGGAATTCTTGAATAAACAGATTTGGACCCCTTTCAATCCAGTTTCAGCTTGGACCTCGGGACAGAGACAGCTTTGATTTCCTTGACTGATGACCGGCACCCAGGGCTGGATAGGGAACTACATCCCTGTTGGTACTGCTGGCCCTTTCAGTAGTTTTTGACACTATTGACCAGGGTGTTCTAAACTGGCTGGTTGCATTAGGGCTTAAGGGCACTGTTTTACAATGGTTCCACTTCGTTCGTTTGGCACCCTGTCCACAAACTTGTGGGATGTCACAAGGATGATATTTTGTCCACCATGCTATCTGAGGGAGATCATTTGGGAATCTGAAGTTGGGTGTTACCAATATGCGGATGATGCCCAGCTTCACCAAAAACACCAGTTTTCAAGGGGGCTGTTGAGGTTCTAGGGTGCTGCCTGGAAGCTGCTGTTGCCTGGATGAGAGCTAATAAACTGAAATTAAATTTTTATATACCCCTGCTAACTGGGCAAGAGGCACTTTTTCAAGTGGTGTCCTCTTTTATTTAGCAGGGGGAGAGCAATTGTCCCTCTTCACCCCAGCACAGTGTCTTTCTCGTGGCTGTTGCTGGTGGTGTTCTCCATTCTTTTAGATTGTGAGCCCTTTTGGGACAGGGAGCCATTTAACTTTAATGTTATTATTTGCCTGTAAACCGCTTTGTGAACTTTGTGTTGAAAAGCGGTATATAAATACTAGTGATTGATTGATTGATTGATATACTACCTTGAGCACAGGAAAGGCAGAATATAAATCTTTTAAATAAATTGTCACTACCTCCTTCCTCCATGACTTTTTCAAAGCAGGCTGAGAGGGGAGGGTGGATTCTTCCCACCTGGCCTCCTTTGAAATAGTGGCAGTGGAAGATCCAATTGTCAACATTCAAAGCCAATCATATGGGAAGAATTAAAGAGTTTTCAAGTTGAATTTCAAGAGAATTCAAGAGCCATCCTCTTTGTCCAGCCAGTTCTGAAGCAATACCAGGAGGCACAGGCAGTGATAGAGGGCAAAACACATGCACATAAAGAGGAGGAAAAATGCAGGTGTCATGTCAAGGGCTGGCTTGGATTCTGTTGGGCTTGTGCCTTGGTTGCATACAGATTACTGCAGTATGCTATATGTGAAGTTGCCTCTGAACAATAATTTTATACATTTATATTCCAACTCTAAAGATGAATAATCTTCACAAATAATCTTAAAAGTTTCTTCTTTGAAAGAGGGTAGAAGAAGAAAAAAGAACAGCAGCAAAAGGACTCACACCACTTTTGTAAAAAGAAACTGGTCAAGAGACTGAGTAACAGTAAGAGCTTCCCTCACTCAGGATATGAGTTACGTTTTTGCCAAGTTACTCATTTCCTTAATAACTAAAACTGCAATCCAGTGAACGGTTAAATTTCTACTGAAGCAACATAATTTTTGTGCTACTTGCTATAATCCAGAATGCCATCTAAATTAAGAACTATGGTTTTAAATTTGTTCTAATCAACAATAGAAACAAGGTGTATGCTGAGAAAATGCTAGGTAGGTATCTAGAGTGGACCTTTGCTATCAATGAGGATCCATTCCAGTACCTCCTGTGGATAAACGAAATCTGCATGGGAGGCCCTGCCAGCAAACCAGAAGTGCCTTTCAGAGGCCTTTGGGAGGCCACGCACAACCTCTCCACAGATGCAAAGACCTCCTAGATGTGATAAAAAGGTTAAGGTTTCCCCACGACCAAACGGTCTAGCCATGACCGACTGTAGGGGGTGGTGCTCATCTCCATTTCAGAGCCTGTAGAGCTGGCGTTTTGTCCGAGGACAAGCTTCTGTGGTCATGTGGCTGGCATGACTCTACGCCGTATAGTAGTGCAAGGAACGCCGTTCCCTTCCCACTGAAATGGTCCCTATTTATCTACTTGCATTTAGGTGCTTTTGAACGGCTAGTTTGGCAGGAGCTGGGACAAGCAATGGGAGCTCACTCCGTCACGCAGTCTTGAACTCCCAACCTTCTGGTCGGAAAGCCCAACAACAGTGGAGGCCCTTTTGGTTGTATCTGAGGAGTCTTCACGACCCTCCAGCTGTCATCTGGCATCCACAATGAATTAAATTCACAGCTGCCAAGACCATGGATAAGGAGAGCCCACTGTACAAGATAAATATAATTTGCGCCATTTTAAAAAATGGATTAGATTTTGCCAATTCTGTGGAAGTTTACATTTTTCACTTTATTAGAAGACTGTCTGCATTCATTAAAGTCCATGTTTTTTAAAGCATTTCAAGTTCTTGCTTAAACCTTCTGAGACGCTCATTCCTTTGAAATACCTCACCCAATTTCATCTTACCAAAAGAATGAAAATCCAATTGCTGTGTATGAAATTGCACCCTTATGGTATCAATGCTCCCAAACTACAGGCATGCCCCGATATCCATTGATTCAGTATACACCATTTCAGTTATCCACAGATACCATGGCTACTGAGACACCTATTAAAAAGATAGGGGAACATTAAACAGATCTCTTTTTTTTACTGTGTTGATGTTCCTCTATCTTTAAAAAGGCATCCCCAGTATCCACGGTTTAAGGTATCCACAGTGAGGTCTGGAACGAGACCCCAGAGGATACCGGGGCATGCCTGTATTGTGAGCATGTGGAATAGATAGTACACATTACTCTAGAATCTTTACCCTGGTCAAGAGTTGGTTCTACAAGTCTTTACAATTTTTTGTTGCACAGATGAAACAAGAATAAAAAATAACTTGGCTTACTACTAATGGACAAGATCCTGTAAAATTAAGCACTTTCAGATACCACCAAGTTCAACCAGAGAGATATGAGCACGTTCTCAACTCTCCTACTGAGGCCAATACAAATATTTTTTTCTGTAATAATACTTTCACTAGTGCAATAGCAAGCAATTTTAATACTGAATCTTTTGCTTTTTCTAGCTTTATACCATTTTCCTTCAACCTATTATTGTTAAAGCAGCCAAAGAACAAAACAAATAGTCAAAGCACAAAAGGGACTTGCAAGTATATGTTTATGTTGCAATTTGCTACTTCTTACTTGAGCTCCACTTGCCACACATACCTTAATTATAGTAGTTTAAACATACTTTGAAAATCTGTCTCTGTCCCCCTACCTTTCAAATACTGTGATTCTGCTTTTAAATACAACAAGAAGCTATACACTGGTTTCTACAACACGTATTTATATGTTATAACATTTATCAATTCAATCTACAAGATATTCAATAGAGGAGTGCTGATAGCTACAGCACCATCCCTAAAAATATATTTTTAGCTTTCAAGAAACAGTTGTCCTACCTGACTCTGCCGAGAGACAGGAAGACCCAATGCTGAGCCATTGTCTACATCTCCCATAAGGAAGTCTGAAACTCTGTCATGAGAACAAGGGAAAAAAATAAAACAAACATTACCTTATGACACATGCATGCATATGCACGCATACACACAAGATGACTACTAAACATTCAGAAAGCTATATGGAAATTTTCAGTGTCTAGTTTAAGAAAGCATCTGCCTGCATAAAACCTATTTTTTACTTATTCTTTACAAAGTTGCAGAACTATTATTTTATTGCTACTGGAAATAGTTTTGAAAAGATAGTCCATAAAGTAGTTCATTGATGTCCAAATTAAGAAAACCTGCTTTAGAAGGAAACAACACATTTCCCTAGGTGTTGAGTGGAAATATTTCTTTTGGCTTCCTGCTGAAGAAGGGTGGAACACTCTTGGAGTACTATTGTATTGTACACTATTTTGTACAATATTGTACACTATACAATTGTACACTATTGTATTGTACTAAAGTACTATTGGAACTTTGTACATGTTCTCTAACATGTTCTCTAATGTTCTCTACAGGTTCTCTAACAAGGATTGGGAATCAATCCCAAAGGAACAGGACAAAACATACTTAAATAAAAATCCTCAGTGGGCAATCGTTACAAGTGCCCAATCTTTAAGCGCTAGAAGAATAAAATCTACACTTAATGATTCACATAAGGGTTGACAGGGAGGGGGAAACTAAAGAATGACAAATGACCAGTGGAAATGAGATAAGGAAGAGTTGGATAGCTGCCAACAAGGGTGCTTCACAAAAGAAATATTATTGATAAATCCTTGTTACTTACACGTTTCCAAAAGTGAATGCCAGAGTGTCAATAGAAGAGAATATTTCACTTAAGAATTCTCGCTTGTTGTCTTCATTAACTTCCTTGAAGTTCACAGCTATGGGGGGGAAGGTCCCATATATATTAATCAAGCTACAATTTTACATGTCAGGAAATTACTCCCATTATCAAACCACTGAGCTATGACCATTATCTATAAAACAGATACTACAAATAAGACAAGGTAGTGATCGTGTGGTTGATGTCTGGAAAATCTTTTGGTGTTTGTGTTGTCAAAAGCTTCAATGTATTTGATATACAGGTGTGTTCCACAATCCATGGGGAATAGATTCCTGGCCTCCCCATGGATACCCAAAGAAAGAATAAAGGAAGGGGGATGCCCCCCCGATCTGTGGATAATTAAAACCATTGATATGGGGGCCCACATGTACATACGGTATCCAATACTTATTCAAACCTGGTATGCAAAAAGGAATGTGCATTCAATTGTCAGTGTTTCTGAAGCCTGCCACCAACACCATTAAAACTACATTTATAAAACGCGAAGTCCCTTTCAGGAGCGCAATCGTGTTGGGGTGACATGCATGAAAATACCCAAGACTATTTTTAACTACAAAAAGTTGAGCGAGAATGCAGAAAATTCTCAAGTTCACGACAAAAAGACAGGCAACACACACCCAGTATCTGTAGAAGATTCTTTTTGGAGACGGAAACAAACCATGTTTGATAGGAAGGAAGGAAGCACAAAACTACTTCAGAAGAACTGGACTCACTACTCTGGTAGGGGTTTGCTACCTAGAAATGTACATTTCAACAACATACATATGATAATGACACGTTGTAACACTTGTAACATTTTATAAATGCTTTATTCATTTTAGTTTGTTTTTGGAGTATGAAAAATGTAAGTTTAACAAAGGTGCACAGAATTATCCATTATCAAGAACAGATCAATAAAGATCAGTGTTTGCTAATTAACCATTGATACATTTTCATGTTTTTTCATTGATACATTTTCATGACATTTCTAACTGTTTTTTATCTGAGCTACAGTTCAAATTACACACATTATCACAGTAAGTCATGTTGTGAAATGAGTGAGGTAGTAGCAGATAATCTCCAATTCTGCAGAATTCTGTAGTCAGACTCCCAGCTCAACGCCCCACTTCCTCTGTCTTCTACACAAGTCAAAAGTTTGAAGTTGCCATTAGGCAGAGCAATAGATGCAGCAATTGGACTGCAGCCACTTCTTATTGGTTCCTGCCCTTAATGACATCAGAGATGTCTAGCAACCTTATTGCCAGTTTCCTCCATCTGTGAAATTTTTATCTTTCTTCCCTTTATAGAAGTTACTGTATTTCCCCAAAACTCAACCTCAATTTTCCACAGGTATCATCTGCCTAAGAACCACCACCAATATTTAAAACCTCCCTTTTAATCTTTGCAAAACCCATTACCACTCTGCCCCTGCTAACTGAGGAAGAGGCACTTTTTCAAGTGGTGTTGCTCTTATATTTAGCAGGGGGAGAGCAATTGTCCCTCTTCACCCCTGCGCAGTATCTTTTCTAGCGGCTGTTGCTGGTGATGTTCTGCATTTTTTTAGATTGTGAGCCCTTTTGGGACAGGGAACCATTTATCTTTAATATTATTTGCCTGTAATCGCTTTGGGAACTTCGTGTTGAAAAGCGGTATATAAATATTGATTGATTGATTGATTGATTGATTGATTGATTGATAACTACCAACACTAATCAGGCAAGTAACTGTATAAAAATTTAAGGCTTCCTGCCAATTATGCAAATGTGAATAGATAACCAAAACAATGAACAAAATAATAGTCAATTAGATTTCCTTTATAAAAAGGAAAAGTTTTTGCCAGTAAAGTAATATAGTATTGTCTTATACTATAACAGGCCAATAAGCTGCTCAAGCTATATGGACTTTTACAGCAACTGCTTCTAGTGTGGTGGGCAGCATTTTTGAGACACATTCTCTGCCCTAAAAACAAAGGCTGTAAGTGTTGTAAACCATTTCCACTTCAGAATGTCTGGCTATTCTTATCCTACTTATTTTTTACAGCAAGCAAGTCTTGAATTAAGCAGTTTGATGAACTACTCCATCTAGTTCTCTTAAAGCAATCACACGCTTGCCTTGTATGATATGAAAGTCTCCCACTGAGAAAAAGTACTACACACAAAAACAAAATTTCCAAACCAAACATATAAACAAAAATATTTAAATTTGTATTCTGAAGTCTGCAGAAAACTATACAACTGGAAAGTTACAACCTTTACCTAACCTTTCGCCTAACTGAAGATATTAGAACACGAAAAGAACAGAACAGTTGCATGCATATTAATTATTATGCTGAAAGGAATAATATAAATATTATTCATATTATGCTGAAAGGAAGTTGCCTTCCAGAAATGCACATACTGTCCTGCTCCAGTAGCATTTTTGCCATTTCCTTGAACTGCCATGAAATATTGGAAAGAAGTGCCGATGATTTCAACATAATGTAAATTTCAAGTAAGTTTTTTTAGGATTTGAGCCTATGCCTGAAATCTAAAATAAAAGAACAGTTTCTTCACCTCCAAATGAAATGGGAATTCTTTATATATACAAACATACAGTGAAGTAGAAGACTCCTACCTTTTTTCCAAAATGCTTCCATCCAAAGATTTGTAAAGCCTTCCTTTCAGCCATTACTGGCACACTGATATAACTAACATTAGCTTTGCACACAGTCTTTCCCCAGGACATCCTGGCTGCACACAATAGCTCTGACAACAATGAGTACTCATACATTTCCATGTCTGCAAATGACAACTATCTAAGAGCAACATTTTTAAGAGAGCACGCAACTTAATGGAAATGGGAAGATTAAAGTAAACAAATGCAGCCATCACCAGTTAAAACACACACACACACACACACACACACACAACGAACTTGTTACCACGGAGCACAATAACCTAAAGGAATATTTGCCATTTATGTAACAATTTCCAATGGAAATTAAAGATACATAGATATAAAATCATGTGAATACTTTGAGATTTCAGGGTCCAAGGACATCAGAAACTTGAACATGGTTTTGCCACTGTAATTTGATTACTGCTTGTTAGAAAACCAAAATTCATTTTTTTCCTTAGTTGGCATTTTCAAAGTTTCTTAGTTTGTAGTCCAAGATACTGAAATACTTGAATTCCTCCCAATTACACCGGATTAGAAATCTGTAGCAAGATGTTTTAAAGGAAAGAAGTGGATACCAGTAGAAAATAATGAAAGGGGAAAACAGAAAGAAGTGGCACAGAAAGGAGTGGAATTACTAAATTTAGGATAAACCACAATCTTCATATGGCTTCTTTAAGGTCCCTTTGCCAGATTCTTTATATTATTATATCCTTGCTTTGCGATTTGATAGCCTTGGACCAGACTCCTAAGAACACTCAAGTGTCTTCAGGGGTTGAAGCTTAGTTAACTATCACAATCAGAATTGTTCTAGGTCCCTCTCAGTTTTTACACAGTAAATACAATAAACATTTTTCTTGTTTTAGCCTCAGAACATTCAGTGAATTTGCTATAGTCCAGTAACAGTACTTGGATTACATTTGGTCAAACTAGGTACTATAAATCAGCCTTAGTAAAGGACATCTTTGTTGCTTGACAATCAGGAAGAAGTTCCCAATTGCAGAGAAAAGCTCGTTGTTGACAATACTAGTCTCACAACTCATGTTACACAATACAGGGTTGTTTTTGCACTTGTGGTTTCTCTTTCCCACCTCAAATCTTATGCAATATCACTGTTCCCAAAAAAGGTGCTGATAAAACTCTATATCTAGCTTCAAACCAACTCTACAGCATACTGTATATACAAAGCCTTATCAAATGAAACAAGCATGATTAAATCTATTTCAAGCACAGACATAATCATACCCTTTATCATAAAGTCAGGACAAATGATATGGCCTTTTATGTTCACTAGTTCTAACTAAATTCACAATCCTGATCGGTAAGAAAAGATATGTATGGATTAGAAATATAAGACATTCAACACAAAGCACCCAAGAATTTCTAGAACTGCAGCCTTCACAGCCTGTTTATATCTTTTATAGATAATGGTTAAGATAAGGTTTCTCAAACCGGGGGGTGCAACATGATTGTTAGTGGGTTGACAAGCTGACAGATGTAGGAAAATGTATGGGACCCTGTGGAAAGAGAAAGAGACCGAACTGCATATTTACTCATGAGTAGATGAACATGCCTTGGTTCATTGCAAAGGGTAGACTAAGAGGAACAGAACACCACTAGAATGATCCCCTCTCATAAAACTTGAGAAGGAAGCCCCTCCCTCAAAGGAAGCCCCTCCCTCCAAGCCGAGAAATGTATTGAGCCCTATGGAAACTGAGCTATGTTTACATTTACTTGCAGTTACATAAGCAAACATGCCAAAGGGAAATGGAAGGCTACTAGAATGGTCTCGATCTGATGAACAGAGTGTGTCATTTTTAAAAGTGGGTTCCATGTTAAGAAGTTTGGGAACCACTGCTTTATTGGAAAGGGTGGTTGCCTTTTCTAGACTCCTCTCCCCGCCCCCCTCGCACAGACAGCAGAGCTTCATTTCCTCTTCTCAAGGGGTGGTGGAGGAGACTGAGGTTATTGCAGGAAGGCTACAGAGAGAATTCACTTTATAGAACAGGGCTGGCTTCTCCATCTCATCTCCCCTTATGTAATTATTTGTTTTAGTTAAAAATTAATTATCAATAATGAAATTTATAGCCTGCTTATCTAGGAAAAATGGCACAATTTCAGTGCTTGCCATGTGCAATTTTAGTGCTTGCTCCATTCCCAGGAAAGCACTTTCTGCTTGATTATGTCACTTCCAGCCATGACATCACTTCCAGGCTAATGACATCATTTCTGGTGGGTCCCATACAGGCTGTCATTTTAAAAAGTGAGTCCCAGTGCTAAGAAGTTTAAGAACTACTGGGTTAGACACAGAAAAGCATGTGCTCAGTCATGAATTTATTGTGTAGCTTTTAAAGACACTTTTTTCTCCAAGCCTCAGTTTCCAATCTGTAATATAGAGGTAGTACTACTTAGCACTGTACAGGGCTTTCAAGTGTTCAGAGTGCCTCACAGGAATCATCTTCTTATAGCATTTAAAGTAAGGCTGTAAGAACTATCATCCCCAAACTATAGATGGAGGATGGAAAGAGTAGCTTGCCTAAATACACAAAAGGTAAAATCAAACTGAAGAGTGTTGATTTGCATCAGTGTCTCAGTTACTATACTACACTTATTGGTCTACAATGATAGAGCTGGAGTATAATTACAATAAAAGTCCCTTTACCACTTGGGAAAAGCACTACATAAATATTACTATTGATGCAAATTAGGGAATAACCAAATGAAAAGAACATATTCACAAGAACTCTTAGCAGCCATACTAAAAATATGGGAAGATGGGATGTTGGAAAGGGTGAGGGCTGTGTTGTTCTTTTGCATATGCCAAGGTTATCAATAGGCCTTTTCCTTTTCTGATTCACTTTGCTATTGAAAAATAGCTAAGAAATAACCCAACCTATTGCTGCATCCTTAGGTTAGAATCAGGCTCTGGCATCACAAGGATGGCACTTGTGACCATGACATCACTTTTGGTGGATCCCAGATAGATTATCATTCTAAAAAGTGGGTCCCAGTACTAAAACATTTGAGAAACACTGCTTTAAAACATAATGGAACTAATTACAAATGTTAACCCATTTCATGTACTACTAAGCATCTATGGGCAGAGAAATGCCAGCTGCATGATATACCAATTGTATTATATTATCTGATTTTGCAACATCCAGAAACCCTGCTACTTTTAGTGCTCCAAGTGCTAATCTCAAGGGATTCCATCTCCTTACCTTTTACTTTTGCAATGACTGTTCCTGCAGCACTTAGAATGTCCACTGAATTGAGACTCTGGTGTTTGCTAATTATTGCCTTTAGGACACGCAGCAGCTCACCCAAACGTTCATGAACAACCTGATGCAGACAATCATGGTTTTCTGAAAAGAAAATTGTAAAATAGTCAATATCTACAAAGAGTATCTGCATAAAGGACTGCAAATATGATTTTTCTTTGATATCCCAATTTCTGCATTTTTGTCTGGTAGAAGACTTACACTGATTCTTGGTTGATCATCATTAAGAATATTTAAAAATAGGAAGAAAATAACCAATATGGAGCATATTATCTCATTAAGAAGCTGTAAAGGTGAAAACTAAAGCTGGTCCAGACAGACTAAACCTGGAAAGCTTTGCCCAGGTCGCAAAAGCATAATGGGCTTTTCAGTGGGGTAGCAGTACTGTACAATGGAACATGTTGCCAAACACGTTCAAGTAATGATAAAAACACTCAAGGGCACAATTATGAGATACAAACTTCAGTACTAAAACCCCCATTAAATAAATAGTACAGTGCATAATCTCTCCTAGCTGTTCCACATCAGTAGTTTTTAAATTGGACTTTAGCTATAGCCCACAGTTGCTACAGAATGTACTCAGTATAGTAGCTGTCTCAGGAGAG
Source organism: Lerista edwardsae (assembly GCA_029204185.1). Lineage (NCBI taxonomy): Eukaryota > Metazoa > Chordata > Lepidosauria > Squamata > Scincidae > Lerista > Lerista edwardsae. The sequence continues at coordinate 6,675,962 of JAJKFI010000065.1, forward strand.
TCATATCCCAATCAAATCAAAGAGCAAAATATGGGCAAAATAATGCAACATTAAACGTGTCATTATCTAAAAGAGAAACTAGGGAAGGGCAATTGGATCAAACCTGTTGGAGGATATTCTACTCCTTTGAGTAGAAGATGCTGAATGATTTCCCCACTGATTTCCTGGGGAAAAAAAAGTCTCCGCATATACAGCACTTGCTTCTAAAGGTGCCATTTCTTACAATTGTAACTTCAGGGTCAAAGAAGTGTTTGGGTTGGAGATCTCCAGTGGAAAAACAGCACAGAATTAAAAAGTTAAGCACCCTCTACTTCCACATGATTACACCAAGCCAGATTGGGTTCCCCATGACTGTTTTATGAGGGGGGGGAAGCCTAAACAAGACATGCTTAACAGTTTGCTTAACATGCTAAACATGCTTAACAGTTTGGTTCTTGGTGATGGCATTAGAATTCCTTTTTGGGACTTGAAAAATTTTCTTCTACAATAATGTTTTCCCAATGAACCATTATAGGCAGTTATGACAGCACACGCATCGTCCCCTGATGGCAGGGCAGGAGAACAGAAAAAACTCAACTAGCTAGATCAGTACAGCATAGCTTATTCAGCATGCTGGCTCCTCACCTTACGCAAACAGAAAAAAAATACAGCCAGAGATCCAGGGCTGGTTGCAGGATATGGCCCAGTGCTTTCCATCACAGCTCCTTTTCTTTCTCACTGATGGGAGAGAGATCTCTGGAAGAGGCATTAAAGTGTAACTTCCATCTGCTGGCATCAGGCTCCTCTCTCATCAAGAAAGGAAAGAGGGATAGAAATATTTTTTTAAGCAGTAGTCCCTCCACCAGGCCATGCAGCTCAGTTGGTGCATAATCATACCAATCCCTCATATCAGTCCTGAATATATCACTGTGCTTAAGGCTGCCTCCAAGAAGCTAGGAGTATATCTGTAATGTCCAGGAAAAAAATGCTACAATGAGAATCTAAAATGGTACTCATGTTGCTACTAAAACAATCCTAAAGTCAAAATATCAACTATTACTACCATCCTCCTACGGCCTTAAGAGAGCTACAGCAGAATTCACAGATACATTGGCCATGAAACATCTTATAACAGACAGACCACTCCAAATGCCCATGATTTGCGAAGTTAGATATCAAATAACTGCGATAAAATATCACGCCTCTGCAAACATGTGTGAAGCGAGAAATATGCACATGGGGCTCCAAGCAGTGGAATTTTACTGAACATCTGGAGAGCTCTACTCATGTCACATTTGAAATTTGCATCTTACACATGTGCCAGAAAACACACCAACAGCACAGAGGGAAACAAACTGGAATGTATTGCTGCAGTTATCACTTCCCCCCTTTAAATTGTGAGTACTGCTGGAAGTGTAGACAAAATGGAAATATGGAAGAATATGCAGAATTCATGTATTTAAATGTTGATACACTACACACTGTCCAATTTTCCTTGCTATTTAACTTTTGTATAGAAGACTAGAGTATTTACTACAGCAAAAGCTCCCCAATTGGGGGGGGGAATCCTATACAACAAAGCAAGCACAAAGGTAGTAACTTACAACTTAACAGAATGACAAGGCGATAGGAGTAAGAAGTTTGATGTTAACTTCTTAATGCTACAAATGGATTCAGATATTGGATCCAATGACAACAGCTCAGGCTCTCAATATCTTAAGTTGTAATGCTATGGTAACAGTCCCATAAAACTGTGCCTTTCTGAAGATTTACCATGGGGAAAAAATAGGAAGTCCTTTACTACAAGCAGACTGAATGGATTTGACTTTTCCCACTAACCCGTCACAAAATTTCCAGCCAGGTTTTATCTTAGAAAGCAATAATCAAATGGCACTGAATCGTCCTAGAGATCAGCTAAGATACACTGTTTATTCCCACATTATTATACTGTTCAGTCCCACATACAGGCTCCAAATTTCCCACCATTTCATCCATCAATCCATCTTCATTGTCAAATATATAATTTACCTATTTTCTAATTTTACACATGTACTTTCTCAAGGGAAAATCTTTGTCTCACAAACATTAGCTAGAAATAATGGACTCACAGTTATGGATTCTACCCATCCAAACACAAAATAGAAGTTCCATAATCAAGCTTGTCATCTTCAATACTAACTTCCTGCCAAGTCAGTTTCAATTACGTTGCATACAGTTGAGAAAGGCACTGTTGTGTCAGCTGGGTCTTCCTTTGTTAGGCACTCTTTATGAGACTCAAACATTCCATGAGAAAATATGTTCCAATAATTTAAGGAACTAGTTATGCAACTAGCTAGATGTATAAGTTACATTTCTGATTTATTAGTACAGCAAAATTTTTTTTTACTAAACCTCCAGTAATTTGTAAATCTTATAATGCACAAATGGTTTCTAGTCATTTGCTCTCCTTTTTTCCACAAAAAAATTCTTAAATACTTTTATGTTAAATATCACTCTTGCACACTTTTTTGTTTCAGCTCCATGAAAAGCGTGCCAGAATGTAGCATTTTACAACACCAGAAAGTTATATGTGTGATACAATTTCCACAAAGTGAAAGAAACCTGCAAGACAAAGTGTATCTGCGTAGACTTTGGTATTTACCAAACTTTCTGGCCCTGGGACCCACTTTTTAAAACAATCAAGATTCACTAGACTCTGTGTGTGTGTGTGTGTGTGTGTGTGTGTGTGTGTGTGTGTGTGTGT